>KB671868.1:0-52195 GCA_000349105.1 Anopheles epiroticus
CAAAAATATTGATAACGACGTCAATACAATCGAGGAAAACTAATTTAAAAATGACTGATTTTCTAAGCATTTTTGGAGACTACATTACCATATCAAGTTTACAAGATAAACCTGATGCAATGTAATCAACTGCATTAATCCATGACTTCCGATCGATCGAATTTGCGATTTTAAATAGCTATGGGCATTTTTTAATGTTTGTACAGCTGAAAGAGGCCCCTTTAAATAGTTTGTAACTTAAAATTGCATTTCACAAGAAACGTTTTATTGTGGTTCCAAGATCGACTGCAACAGAACGTAGACTTTACAGGGTGATTAATCGTTCGATTATTAATGTGTTTCTTCTCACCCGAAGGAAGGAACCATCAGGGAAGAACTTAATTGTGCAGCTGCTAAGCAAGCTCGCCTGCAGCAGCAACAGCAGCTTCAAGCCTCTCGAGAAAGAACGGGAGTACTTAGAGCCTTTACCGAAAGATTTATGGAAAATCATTCCCTTTGTTGGCCATAAATCGCTTCCTCTTCGCTCACGGACAGTCAGTCGTTGTCGAAGTTCAAAACAAGAAAAAGACCAGCGCGCAAGAGAGAGTTCAGGGATGTGTGAACGGAACGGAAGGGTGGGGGGAGGAGAGGGAGGGGGACTTCTTCGCACAACATACACAGGAGGGGTGTGCTGCACACACACACGCATATGCTTCTCCTTCTCAACCTTGAACGTCTGGTTGATTTTCTTGTCTCCTCCTTTGGCGTTAATTCTTCTCCTGTATAGACGCATGTGTGCGTGTCTGTATGTGTGCACAGTCTCGTATGATTTGTACGCCGATCGTCAAACTGCTGGTAAGAACGATCATGGTGCTTTAGTACAAACACCCAGTATCGTCACCCATGGGGGGGGGGGATCCTTTCTGTGCAAATTTGTACAATGTTGGAAGGAGTATTGTTGTGTCGCGTTTTTGTTCTTCTTTTGAGTGTTTGTTTAACTATTTTCTGCAATTATTTTTCATTTTAATTTAAATTTTATTTATTATTTTTAATTTTGAATTTATTTTAATTGTCAACACTTTTGATTTAATTTTGCTGGTTATAATTTTTGATAATTACATTAGGAATTTAATACTGTTTCAAAGGAATAACAAAGAATGTAAGCTGGCCTGAAATGCACCTACCTATCATATACATCACCAAGAAAAACACTTTCAATGCACTATCAGGGACAATCGTGATTTTCTTAAAGGCATTGGCAACAAAATTTAAATCTAAGTAATACGCTTTTGCTTTTGAGAGGTTGTAATTTATGCAAAAATGAAATTAAGTAATAAAATAATAAAAAAAACATTAAACTCAAAATGTTTTCCCTGCTGCTTTATTTTTATACAGGCTGATTGCTATTAGCTTATCTAGCGTTACATGGCTTCACTTTCAATATGACATCATGTCCAAGCTTTGTTATCATGAAAATGAATTTAATTCGAGTCTGGCATAAGTGTTTTGAGTAAAGCCTTACAGGCAAAACTATCTTCAACATTGTCAGATTAAAAAACGGCTGTAATTTTATAGCCGTGGGGCCACTGCAGCTGATTTTTTCTGATTTTTTTTTATTTTCAAAAGCTTGTGAGTGATTTTTCAAAATCTCGCTTTTGAAGAAATGTGGAGCAGGCACGAAAGAAGTTTAAAAAACCTAATGCTAACTCGATGGGTAGGACAAAATGTGTCTTTTCACTATCGAATAAAGCTGTTAGAGCACATTTTTTGCGTTTGGTTGTATGAAAAATATGACAAAAAATTGATTAGAATGGATAACCGCTTGAGCTCCTGAAATTCAAAAACATTGAATGTAACTATCACACGTTTCAAAAAGTGAATAAGTTGGATGAAGAGTGACTGAAAAAATGTCCAGCAAATTTTCAGCTGCAGTAGCCTCGCGTCTTATTAAAATTATAAAATTATTAACAGCTTGTATTGAATGTTGATTTGTTTTAAAAGATTAACTGTGATTTGTAATTAAATTTTACCCTTAATAGCAACCTAGAATGGGATGCAAAATGTGTTGTTCGTTGGTGTATTGAAATATAAATTATGATAAGGCTAATCGGGGCAACATGGACCATTCTTGATTTGACCATGACCGAAACCTTTTTTCTACTGGTTTAAAATGACCATTCCTGTTTGATACTATACGATCAACTTTCTATGGTTTCTAACTTCAAATTTTTACTGTCAATTAATTGTCTAATTAACAGGTCAGTTTCATCACAACTAACTTTTGTTATTATTTACGAAAATAATGTGTATATTGCGGGAAAAAATGCTTGCAATTTTTTTCTTACTGATTATTAAATGATACTTTTGAATATCTTACGTAATTTTTCCACGCTTTCTTCATTGTTTTCTCTTAAAGTGGTCCACATTGCCCCATTTGCCACTATTATGAACTGCAGTACGGGATATGATTTTAAACCAGGGAGCTTGGAACTCCGTTGATCGGTAAACGATTGGCGCCAAAGCTAACCCCAAGCCACCACCCGCTAGCATCCCCCTTCCCGTCTTGTTTCCCCTTCCCCATTACTTACCCCAGCAATCGGCCAACCAAAAATTGTGTATATCGTGCTGAACAATTTCCCTGGACGGTCCTAAAAATATCCCTGCTTTGTTCCACAGTTTTGTTTTACTTATTCTACTCCTGTTTTCCTGTCTCTCTCTCTCTCTCTCGATCTCGATCTTCTTTTCTCTCTGTAATCCGTTGTTGGCGCAGAAAAGTAACGATGATGACGTAGACGTGGTGCGTGGTGCTCTCTAACCAGACGGGGGTTGCGTTTTGCGCCGTAAGCGCACGCAAGGTGTGGTGTGCGGGGTGTGGCGTGTCTCGGATCAGTTTTTGTTGTTGCTGTTGCTAAAGGAATTTCCCTTCCACATCCTCTAGTTTACGGGGGGCGCAGGGAATGGGTTGTTAGAAGGCAATGGGACGACATACTCTGTGTTGTGTAACGGTCATGAGCCTACCTTTTTTGCCTTTTACTCTACCGTTCGCCAAAACCTTCGCGATCGTGAATGGAAGGGAGAGAGAGAGAGGGAGAGAGAGAGTGTGTTTTGTAACCCTCTGGTTGGCATCCAAAAGTCATCACATGTGGCATATGTGTATGTGTGTGTGTCTCACAGAGACATAACGCGCCAACTCCACCTCTCCGCGGGGCTCCCCCAACGGCGTGGCGCGGTGTCCGGATCCTTGGCGAATGGCCATGCAAGACATCTCCCGGGCTCTCTGTGGTTGTACGTGCGTTCGGCGCGAAGTGCCAGCTTAGAAAGGCGTTTTGTTTACATCGCAACGAAAGAACCCCCCTCCCCTCCTCCTCTGTCCCCAGTTTCCCCTCTGGGCCGTCGTGTGGAAGGCACTTGTCTTGCTGGCTGGTGCTGACGATGATGACGAAGGTGAAGACGCCTGCTTCGCGGTACCACCACCACATCGCACCATCCGTATCAGCGAAGGCTGATCGATTGCAACATTCGCCTCCCGGAGACGACGCAATGCTGTGCGTGTGGGGTGGCGTCTTTTCGAACTGGACGGCCGCCCAATCATACACCGCTATTCGAATGTGCTCGACTGTTCGGTGCACGCGGTCTCAGACCGCGTTCCCCGGCGCTGTGGATAGTGGAAAAGTCCACGGTTCTCGCGATCGATAAACAAATGTCATGTTCCCCAAAAACGGTCGTCCACGAGAGACACGACGGTGAACGCACCGGGCTCCGAACGTCGGCGTCTCACGGTACCTTTTTCTCGCTCGAGGTCGTCGGTGCTCCCTTGCCTTTGGGTGCACAGAGGAGGAGCTGGTTGCTGTATGGGTCATTTAAAAATATCGCATTCACGATTTTGGGAACGAACGCAATGAAAGGATCATTTCGTTTTTTTAGAATTTTGAAAGGACGGAATCTCAAAAATCTATTGTAATTTTTCCCTCGATAATGGCACTTAAAATATACTAATTTCAAAAGAATTTTTGTTATAGAGCAACCAGAACAAGTACAAACATGATAGCAGCAAACAGGGCTCAGTTACTGAAACAAAACAAAGATAATTTGAAATACTGAAGTGATTCAATGAGACAGGGACTCAAAAGGATTCAGTGCTTAAGGTATTAATCTTTGACAGATGTCCTAAGCCCCTTATTCGTAGTGTTACTGGACCAAATAAATTGTACATATTTAAGCATAGCCTTCGTTTGATCGACGATTAAAGTACGCTGCTTTATGTAAGTCTTAAATTAGTGTATTGAATCTGTGTAAGTTACGAATATCGACAGTAAATTTAAAGCTAGTTGTAAATTTCTAGTGTAACTTTCATTATGCAAGCAAAAGGTATTTTTATAAACCATACTGGCAAGTTAAATCAATTTGTTCTCAGGATCTTCAAGGTCTGGGAATTGTTTTGTAGCTCAACTTTTCGCTAAGCTTTACTTTCTGCTATCAAACGTACTACTAAATCGACTAGCAACGAAGTTTATTTTTTTTTAATGAAATAAAAATTTTAATTTATGTAAAATATGATATGTCGAACAATTGGGGACCAGGCCTTGTCATCACGACGTGTTCAATTATGAGCGGGTCAGCAAAGAAGAGAAGAAGAAGAAAACATGTTATGTTGCTCGGAAATAATAAGGTTCAAATTTATAGTTTTTTATCGGCTGATAAGCTTAGGCAACGCTTTGGACAGCCAACGAACAAAACACTGTTCGACAGGTGCTCCTGGTGAGGAACTCTTAGAATTACTAAGAGAAAATACAGACATCTTGTAAATTATACAGTGTAACTATCGCATTCAAAGATTGCAAAATAATTTTTTTATCGAATAGCATCAGAAGTTTACAATTAGTTATCAGTTACCATTTCTTGGTTTGAAGAAAACAAACAGCTTTTGTAAACGTTCGACAACCAAGGTAATCACAGTATAGTTGTGTATCGTGCAGTCCGACAAAATCATATATGTTTGTCAGATCTTTGAAGCGCTTTAAGATTTAGCTTACAAAATATTTTGAAAAGCTATCAGATTTGTTAAATTGTTTGAAGCTCTGAATTGAAGACAAAAATGCATATTACCTTCGCTTACGACTTACTTTTATTGAATAGACCTTACTGAAAGCTACAGCAGTGTCAGTGTCAGTATGGCAGGTGTAGTCTTCAAGAAGGGAACACCTTGAACTAAAAGGGACAACATGCACGTCTTCAGATATTCCAATTTACAACAGCTTTCATTAATTGGATGAAAGATCTGAAGCAGGGCATGTGTGTATGTCAGACCACAATGTTCTGAAGTTTGGAATATAATTTACTGGGCGATTTGAAGGAGTTCTTACTCACTGTACGACTATGTCCATGCATTTCCTATTTTGTTGTATGTTGTAGGTTGTATGCAACCTTACACAAATCAGTTTTGAAAATATTTTCTTTACACGTTGTCCTCCCTCTTCAACTTCCAAAAAATGAACTTCGCCAATCCTACCCAGTGAAAGCTAATTATAAGATATTTAAAGTTAAGTTTCTGCAACTTTAAAGTAAGACACTTTTCGTAGATTTTATTGTCCTTTAGGCTTCCCTTCAAACGAAGGACGATCCTGGGGAGTCCCGTGGTATGAAACTTTTCCGCCTCTAGTAACGGCACCTATGCAAAGCCAAACAGGCGGGCGCCCGCCAGTATTGATGGATCGATTTCCCGATTTTTTGACCACACACCCAAACGCGGGGACGGGAAGAAAACGAGCGCGCACCGGCGAGGACAAAGTGGGTTGGTTGGAAAGGGAGGTTCACCTTTTTCCGTTCCGTCCACGTCCGTTTTTTTTTGCTGTCGTCCTTGCTCCTTACAACACCGCTCACCCTTATCCCAAGGAAGAAATCTGTGATAGTGTGTACGCGCGCGTTCGGTGTCCTGTGCCATGTGGCGATTTCCTGTGCGTTATTGAATAAAGTTCTACCACCGTCACCACCGTCACCGTCGCACCAGTCAGTCGACAAAACGTCTTCATCGTCCCCCTCCCCTCTTAATTGTCCCACCGCTCGGGCATCCCACACACCGGCCTTGGAAAAACTATGTCGGGCAACCCAAACTCCCAGGGATAGTTGTGAGGGAGACCGACGAACATACGGCGAATACTTTTTTTTTGTTGGTGTGTGTGTAGGGCTCACTGTGATGTCCTTTGCTGTCACCCACCTCAGCCTCCCCAACACACCACCCCACCCGTGTTCCCCCTATTTGGGTAGGTAGCGATGAGTGACTGGAAGATACATAAATTATGCTGTAACTATCTCTTCTCGCGTGTATCCTTTATATACACCAATGCGAGAATATATCCTTTCGGTTTGGACGACGAAGGGACACATTGCGGTGCGGAATGGAATGGAAAACTCTCGGGCATACTCTCGTGCTTACTCTCTCGCTCTCTCTCTCTCTTTTCCTCTCGTTTTCTAACCTCATTCTCCCCAAAAAGGACCGGAAAGGGCTCCTCATTCCCTTCTTTACAGCGAGGGAGTCCTATGTACGCCTAGTGCTTTCGAGATGATGGATATACGAAAGCTTCTGGAGGTAGTAGTATTATGTATAGTGTACTGCTGTATATAAGACAGACTCTCCTAGCGGGCCACAGGACTATACCGTTCCCTCGTGGCGACTTGTCTCCTTCATCGAATGTGAGATATCGAAGCTTTTTCCCCGCTACTTTCCCTTCCATGTTTTTTAGGTTGGGGTTGGTTCGAGAGGTCATACAACAGAGAGAGGGAAAGAGAGAGGGAGAGAGAGAGAAAAGCTAGTACAGTTACACCAACACATCTATATGCTGTCTGGTGTAGTCTGGTTGCTTTAAGTATATGCTGTGGGCGGCATGAAGGAACAAAAAACGGAATTCACTGAGAAGTGGTGCATCTCTCTCTCTCTATCTCTCTCTCTATCTCTCGCTGGACCAAGGTATATGGTGCTTTACGTCGAGGACACGTAAGAAAAAAGTGCTGGAAAAATATTTCTATCGTGCTGCTGCTGTTGAGGAGGTGTAAGGGTAGATATTTGGACAAAAGTCCACACGGTGCGGCCGGACGGTGGGGGTGATGATGGGCGGATTGGGGGGACGTAGTAGACTGGAGAGCGCACATCACTGCATGATGTTTGGCGCAGCTTTAATAAGAATGGTAACGAATTTTCCATTTTAATGCAATTAAAGTGCGCTCTGCAGCGCTGCTTAGATAAGTATACTGTGTGCGTGTGAAATATATTTGCTTTGAACTAAATGACATATTTTGAATTGTATTTAATATTTTGAGAATTATTTTTGAATCGCCAGAAAAAAAAATGCTTGGAAATTTTCTCTGTGTTTCCCCTTGCGTACTTTTTTCTAGCTCGCGTTCTGGGTACGATCAATAGAAGGAGGTAAGGGGGTGTGAAACGGCTGTGCTGGGACGGCGGTTGTGGTGAAACATCAAAACAACTGATAAGATTCCCCCTTCTCTCTCCCCTCCTCCCCAGCTTCAAATTGCACAGCTGTTTGTAGTCGCGTTGGCTCGACTCCATTTCGTGGCGAATAGTACGGGCGCGGAGTTAGATGATATTTAAATTCCAATGAAAGAAGTTAGATCACATTTCGATGCAAGACATTCAAAGAATAATGCAGCAACAAAATCAGGGAAATGTTAATCATACTTGATAATCTTAGCATTAACTACGCCTGAAGTTTACGCGGAAAGTCTGTAATGAAGGACAGCAATAAGTCGCCCGCGTGTAATTAGCTCATTAGCAAGGAATTTAAGCGACGAAGCTTATCATCGCACAGAAGACGATTCTTTAGAAAGTGCTGCTAGAGATTTACTAAAGCAATAATGGTATGTCCATTGCTTTCCTTGATCGTGCGGCTTAAAGACGTAACAAATGTTTGTACCTAATTTATATAACGCGAAAAAAGTGCATTTTTATCTATGTCTTAATTTACTTTTAAAAGAATGTCGTAATCATTCGTAGATGATGCAACATATGATTGACTAAGAGAAAACCATCCGATTCCTAACGCAGCGATCTAGTAGCGGAGCCGTGGCGCAGAGTTTAAAGTGCGAAAACCTGTGCTTCACATGGCAAAAGGGATCAAATCTCGTATTGAATCCATATAATTGTGGGGTTATTTTTATGACTTAAATCGGAAAGCTTTTTTTTCGGCAAATAGAGACAGACAAGTCAACGATTCCAACCATTTTAAAAATGATCATAAAAAATTAAAACTGGAAAATTTAACATTTATTTTTAACGACTATTCTAGTCAAAATTACTCAATGACAAGTATGGATAGTAAAATAGCCTGTTATTTAATAATTTAATTAAAACCGTTATATTTGCTATTTATTTCAATTTAAACAGATGCTAACAGTTCAAATATTGGTATGGTTGGTGAAATTTCTGTAATTGTGGCTACTTTATTGCTTAAAAAATGTGTTTAGATATTATTAAACCGATTTTATATGCCTAATTGCATCATTTGAGGTGGATAATGTACTAACCCCGTCCGAAAAAGTACAGATTGCTGTAATATGTTTCTATGCTAGAATGCTAAAATTACAAAATTAAAGCAGAATTAAATATTAGAGAACTACTCTAGATAACAACTTTGCATAATGTAGTGAGAAAAAAACACAGAAAACAAGAATGAATGAAAAGTGGTTATTTTAGTTTGCTGTGTATTAGTACTCAAAGTGACAAGGATTTATTATTACATTGTTCCATTTAAATATGCTTAATGGAATTCTTAATGGAACAAGCGTCTCAAATCCAAGGAGACCAATCAAAGGCTTTATTTATAGTGATCGACCGATTATTATGGTTACGCGGGATGTAAGTAATGATAGAAGGCTCTTCTCCTAGAACTATTGTCACTTTTCAACCGTCCACTGATTGATACAGTTCCCTTTGGAGCATCTACCAATTGTATTTCCATTGCAATTATTTTAGTTTCATCCTGTGCTAAGCGCATTCATTAGCTTAATTAACTGCAGCCTCCCGATCCAAGCGCCGATTTGAAAGACTTCAAACGAACGATTGAAAGCGATTAAGCCACCGGTTTGGGTGCTTCACAGTAAGATGTGTCCCCGGCTTTACACCTCTCGGTGCGGGCAGTCTCCTTCCTCAACCTTCCAGTGCTCCCCGTTTCCAATCGCTTCCGAAGGTCTAGGAACGCGGTCACCATACCAGCGGGGCCCGTTGTCTTATCTGTTGTGTGCGTCGACCGAGATTGTGGGAGTGGTGGAAGGAGAAGGAGGAGGAAGGAGGAAGGTCGGTTCTCAACAACAACAAGTTTTGACGTTAAAGTTCGGCATGAAGAGCGCGTGATTTAAGCGCGCGACACACGCACGCACGCGGAGAGCCTCGATGAAAGTACTTAATATCTTCTCTATGCTGTTTACATGTGCACACTCTGCTGGTTTTAGAGGTCTTGTGTGTAACGGGTCGGGTCTTATCAGAGGCGACGCTAGCACAGGGCCTCGTGATAAGCAATAGCACTCCCCCCCTCCTCACCATCGCCCCTCCGCTCCCCTGGTAGTTCCACCTCATATCCGGTAAAACCCTGAGCAGGGAGGGAAGGTTGCTGACGGGCTATGACGATGTTGTTGGATGACGAAAATCATAAAAAATAGGGTCGTTTTACTGGACTTGAGCTGCAATTGCGTTGCTAAGCGTTTGAGATGTTGTTTGAACGATGATCTTCTAAGAAGTTCTCGAGTAACAATTTTTGAGTAAAAATGTACTTTTCCCTCACAGCTCTCCGTTATTGATTTTGAAGACCGGATTCGAATGTGTACCATAAAAAAGAGAACCCCAAGTTTTATCGGTTCTACACAATCTGCGCCTCCGGCAGAGATAGTCATTTCCTAGAAACGGTCGAAGGTTTATATTTGTGTCGCTAGTTTGCCCTATGCTTCATATGTTGTACTCGGTTTGTGGCCACTGGACGATGTTCGATCATGCGTCTTTTTTTAAGTGATTTTTTTTCTGCTTTCCGAGAAGAGGAAATTTCTTCTCTTCACTTACATGTACACGCATGTGTTTGATTTGGAGTCTAAATAGACCAGCGTATGGGTACGATTGGCTGTGTGTATGCACAGGTGAGCACTAACTGACTTCGGGTAGAACAGCGAGCTCTTCTGCAGTGCGGTGTGGCGCGAAAAATAAGACGCGAAAGGCTTCCCCGGACCGGGCGATAGTGTGCAAAAATAAAATAAAAAAAAAACCTCCCCGTATTACATATGGCCGGAGCGAAAGGAAAAGGTGTAACACAACAAGAGCGCACAGCGGCGAACATCGAAATAAAAGCAAAACCACCCTTTTCCCACCTTCCAGCGGGTTGGGTGGGGGTGTGGAAAGCAGGGTGGGATTGTGTGTGTGTGTGTGTGCTTGCGCGTATCACCCAAAAACCTGTTTTACTGCTGCTACTTACTACTTACCGTCGTGTGCCCCTTACCATCTTGCGTTCTTTGCGCGGGATTGGATTGGTTGGATTGACTGGTTTCTTAGCTTTTTTGTTACTGCTGCTGCTGCTGCTGCTGCTTTCTTGTGATGACCGATCGTCATTTTCATTGCGATCGCGCCACGTCTATCCGTACCAAGCGTGTTGTGTGTGAGCGCGCGCGCCTGTGTGTTTGTGTGCGGTGGCCGATCATCTCTGGCTGATTTGTGCGATCCGTTTTGGTTCCGAGAGGGTGGTGGGAGATGGGTTGGTGGAGAAGGGAGACAACTCGACGCGTCTGAAACGAACGAACGAACAAGCAAGACGAAACTGTAGACAAATGTTTCACCAAAGGAAAAGTTTGGAAATATTTACCAAAGGTACTACGATCGAGCTGTGGAAGTTTTGGGTGAAGGTTTGTTTTTTTTTTAAATAAAATTTACAACAAAAAAAGTCTATTCCACGAAACACTAAGCTTTATCACATCGGTAAATCTGAATCTGATACATGACTATGAATCGTTGAAATGAATCAATGAATCTGGATCTCCATTAAAAAAAAGAATCATGAATCTTCCAATGCACGAATCTTGATATTTGTGAATTTTGGTCTTCATGAAACTATATACACAAATCTTGGAATTTATTGCTCTTTAAGTTTTTGCATCTTCGAAGATGATTTAGAATTATGATTCGCGAACCTAGAGGCGAATGTTAGCCTGAAGGGCCAAAGCCTCTGTAAATAAATAATAAAAAAAAAATGATGCGCGAAAGATTCGTGAGCTTAGCAGAGCTTATGAATATTAGTACATTTGTCGCGCCCACACCACTGTGAAAGATTTTTTTTTTCATTAATGAATCGCTAAAAAATTTAGAAAATGCGTGTGTCTGTCAAGCTCATAATTGTATGAGCTTTAAAATAAATACATAAATCTTCAAAGATTCACTAAATCTGATTGATCTCAAAATTTCTGAACCTAATGACTCAGATTCGAGATTCGACTTGAATTTGAATCATTTTCAATGAATCTTTGCAAACAAAGACCCACAACACTTATCTAAACGAACGCTTAGTTCATAGTTCAGCTTTCTTCTTGAATTTAAGCAGAGCCAACCAACTCACTTTGTGATGAGTGTTTGCATATTAAATGGTTGGAAATGCATTCTGATATCCGTGAAACATTGAATAGTAACTGGAAAGCGTATCGGAAGCCACAAAACATGCTTTTCACAAAACAATTTCCACTCGTTTCCACTAAGCAGGCTTACTTTTTATTAAAATGATTCTTCCCTGCTTCAATAAGTATGAACTAAAGACTCTGATATTTTGCTATTCAGTTTTAGTTTTAGAAAAATGCATATTTGCATTTAGTGAATTGAAATACTAGAAATAAACAAATGTTAGTTTAAAGAAGAATATATGTTCCACTGATCCTTTGGTTTTGTTTGGATGCTCGGTAACAGATTAATTTTAATTATTATTTAGGCTTGTTACTAATGTTATGCCTTGATGTCGAAAATCACATTATTGATATTCCACAAATTATTCTTCACTCGCTCACAACGTGTCTTGCCGTTCCTGTAAGAAAGGTTTAATGTATAATTGTAATCGAGAAACGAGTAATCGTTACAATAATCTACCTGAAGGTGTTCTAATAGCGGAAAATGATTTATAACACATACAAAAAATCATTAAAATTTGATTTTACAATGTCTAGTAGCTCACTTAAAAATGTTTTCTTAAGCTGATTTGGAGGAACTATTTCCATGTTATACAAAAAAATGTTTGAGTTTGTTAGAGCATTGAATGTAGAACTACTGTACCGTAAAACTAACGTTTAATGAGGTTTATTCAATGCAAAAAAAGCACTTTGATGCGTTTTGCTAAATGAATACTACAAATCTTGGAACGTTGTGTTGCTCCATGAAATTGTTTTAGAAATGGTCATGAATAAGTCAACACGAATGGACTGGAATGTGTTCTTTCTGACACCATTAACAAAAGCATTAACTATACAAATGTGTCTTAATTATGTATTTATCTCCAAAGTAGACCATTTAACCATTTTGCAAGCAAATCTAACATTACGGTCTTGATGAACAAGTACATTGACGATCGTCCTCACAAAAATGTCCTCCAAATAGCACATGCAGTCCAATTTCTTACGAGCGTATCCGTTGACAGTAATGCGTGTAGAGAGCAAACGGTGTAGTCGTTAAAGCTGTTGAACGAATGAGAACAACGACGACTAACACTCCTCTGCATCCGGCTTTTGTGTGACGTGTAGTAGTTCCCTTTAATTGGGATTTTGCGCCACGTTGAGACGTTTTATTTCTGCACAAACGACTCATGATCGCGCTGCACAGAGATGGAATGCTTGAGATTGAAGGTAGGAGCAGTCACACAAGGGTGCTTGCTCATCGATAATGTTCGATCGTATGTGCCCAGCCAGTCCTTCCTTACATCCGGTGGGGCTTGACGCGAAATGCGTGAAACTGGGAGATAACGAAGGATAATTATGTATTGTTTTTAATGCGCTGATTTTCTTCGGCTCTCTGTGGCTTGCGGTCTCTTCTCTTCTCCATCTGGTAAGCCCAGATCCGGGTGATGGACGTCTTACTTGCGTCGTTTTACCATCTCAACTATATGTGTTTGTGTTTTCATGGGCTCGACAGTTGAGCGAAAGCTGATGCTTTTTTTTTTGAGCTGTTCGGTTTTGACTAATTCTTTTCCGTTTTCTTTTCTCTCGTCTCGTTTCACAGAATTGCACTTTATGTATATGAATATTTATTACACGTAGGAGCATCGAAAGCAGCACAAACATTCTTATCTGAGGTAAGTACACGAAGCCGCCGCGACCAAGAGGGAGAGGAGTGCGATGACGGTGATCATTCGTTCGTTTGTGTGTCTGGCCGGTTTCGGCACTCGTCTGGGGCGCTTTTATGCGCTGGATTTTGTTGGATGACCGTGGAAGTTGTTGTTTTTTTTTGCATGATCCCAATCCACACACACACACATACCCTCCAGACAACGCGCTTTGCCATTCAGCATGATCCTTAATGTTTCTGTTCTTTTTGCCTCTTCTCGCCATCGACGCACATTGCGCCCGCAGATACGATGGGAGAAAAATATCACACTAGGCGAACCACCGGGCTTCCTGCATTCGTGGTGGTGTGTCTTCTGGGATCTCTACTGTGCGGCACCGGAGCGACGGGACACCTGCGAGCATTCATCCGAGGCCAAAGCATTTCATGACTACGTAAGTATTGCTCGCAACAAATCTTATAGCAATATGTTTTACCTCTTTGTAGACTTCACGACGGTACACTGTGTGGAAGGCAGAGGCTTTGGAGCAAAAATGCGGGATTTTGGTTGGGGTCGCGGGAAGTCTTCAGCTTGGGCAGGAACGCGTTGTTCCATTACCCCGTTAGAGTTGTTCGGAAATATGGCTATAGGTAGTAGTGTAGCTCTTTGTAGCCCCATCAACTGTACCCCGCTGCTGGTTGGTAGGGCCGACTATTTTGTTGTAGTCGGTCATTAATCTCTCTTACAGAAGGAAGTGTGTACGGCACGAAGCGAGCCACCGCGATCATCCCCCGCGCGCACGCTCACGCCGGTGCGATGGTGGTCAACCGTTAGAAAGCTAGGAAAAGCGAACGAAAAACTGTAAATTTCTCCAATGCAAAGAGATGTAACGGAAGGGAAAAGTAAAGATAGAAAATGGAGCGCGCGTAGGCCTAGGCTAGCAAAAGACACACAGCGACGACTACGGAGCTGCGACTACGACGGTACACTCGTATGCGTCTGTTTTTCGTGTATGAGACGGGGTTAGTCGCAGCGATTTCGAATGTCTCGAAAGTTGAGTGTGTGTTTTAGTGTACTCGGTAGGGTTAATGGAGGAAAGTTACAATTCAGGACAAGAAAACATGGAATTGAATCCTGGTGGAAGTAAAATCGGCAGGAGAATGTCTTATCAATTTATAATTCAATCAGTTTTGTGCCTTTGAAAATTGAATTTCTTCGTCTGTTCAATGTTATCATTCATTTTCTTAACTGAATTCCTCCATATTGAAGGTGAAAGCATCTCTTGAGGTAGTCATGGAACAAGAAGTTGATCTTGGTTATCCCATAGTAAGAGGGTTTTCCCATACACCAGTCACAGTTGTGCAGCGCTCAGGAAACTTACCAAGAAATAGTATGAGTTGCGTTTGGACTAGCAAATCACAGATGCTTCGGTTCGATACAACTGACTTTTGACTATCAGCACAAATTTCGGGGTTTTTTTTTCAGAAAACATTCTTGAATAGGAACCATTGATTTCAGTCAGCCAGGTTGTTGGTACCTTTAGTCGATAGTCGATTGTCGATAGTTCCACCATGAATGATCGCTTTTGACTGTAGTGAGTTTCATAGATGCTGTAACGTGCGTTTGTAAGATTTGGGGATATTTTTGTTTTGAAACATTAAAACCTCTCTGATTACTGTTGAAATGATTGAACAGGTTTTGGACCTCTTTGGGTCAATTTTAATGCTAATTAAAATGTAGAATTCGAGGAAAACTAATGCATATACAAATCGATTTTGTCAATGAATTAGTCAAAAATCAATTTAATAGATTCCATATATGTGTTAGTACTAAAAAAACAGAAGTATCCATCCTAAAGATGGAATGATTATACAAATTGCAACTCGATCGTAAATCTTTGTAAGGTCTTCACCAGGGCCGGTATTTAGAAATATTGTGCTGTATTTTATAAATGCTTCAAATTCATCTCAAGGGTTTCTCGAGAACTTTTAAAATGATTAATTTGTGTAGTTCGCGTATATGGACTACAACTTTCCATTTTACTAACAACTCTCTCTGCGTTTGCTGAACTTGTTTTTTAGGGTTTCGTGAGTTCAGGGTACGGCGTGAACGGCATAGCACACAATGCAGGACCTGCACCGAGCCCACTGGGACAGTTACCACCAAACGAAGGCATGCCCGGCGGCCCGATGGCACCTTCAGGCTTCTTTCCGGTAAGTTGCGAAAACCACCATCCCCACACCCTCCCCCCGTCACCTGCAGTCGGGGCTCATTGTTCTGCTCTCCATCCTTCACACCCATTTATCCCCTATCGCGGTCCGCGCGCGCCCCCCCGTACTCACCATTACGGCCATTTTCACACATGCAACAGTACACATACACCTTTTACTACACACCAGTTACCATCATCACCACCACCAACACCACCACCACCACCGCTATCATACTTCGTTTGGGTTACTGCACTCATATGTATAAATACCTCTTCTTGGTTGGTAGCACCTAGCAGCGGAGGTGCAACATCGTGCGCACACATGATGACAGCAAAAAAAGAGAACTTATTCTAAATTAAATATCGTAACCAATGTATGCAGTATTGCACTGTGTGCGTGTGTGTGTGTGTGTGGCAATGGATGATAACGGACGGCGTAGCGCAGTGTGGTTGCATTCGCTAACTCATATTTATGTGTGTCCATAATAGCTATCGGTTGCTATCGCTGCTTTCACTTCTCATAATTAGAACCTGCTAGAGCGAAGTAATTCTTCCCGTTTTTCCTTGTGCATGTTCTTTACCGAATAGTCGTAAAGCTTCCTATTTCTTCGATAAATTGAAAATAAAGGTCTTGGGTCCGTTGTGTGTATTTATGAATAGGATAAAGAAAATATATTGTAAATTCAACTTCTACAAGGGTGAATTTTGTATTTATAAACCTTTTGTATATTTCAAATATTACTGTCTACATCTAAATTTCTTTTTGAAAATGTTGTTTATGTAAATTAATAGAATTTGTGATAATATCGTGGCATTTATTTTGCATTTTCTATCGCAACTCAAAACTTCAAATATTTTTCTTCCACTTGCATGCATGCAAAATGTACTATTGTATTATTTTTTTTTCTAATTCGGTGTATTTGTGTCTACCAACGTTTTGTTGTTCTATTAGTTTTTTTTTGCGAAATAATCGCTTGTGTTTGAAGTTAGTAGAACCGAATTTCATGCATCCCGTGATATGTGAATTGTATTTTGGATGCACTTGCTTTAGATCTTTTCAATCTCCCCCGTTTTCCAAAACAAACCACCCTCCCTTCCTCCCTTTTCCCGTTTTTTTGCGTGTTGCGTCTTTTTTCTTTCTCTTCGTGAATGTGTGTCGTTATTACTGATTATTTTTGCAGAACTCCTCCATTAGGCCATCACAACCTTCACACCCTAGTAGTCAGCAGTCCCCACATCCACAGCCTCCAAACTCGCATGGACAATTGATGAGCGGTCAGGTTAGTATTCCTACTTCAACGCGCCCGAACGTTTTTTCTCCCCCTCTTCCCCCTTCCAAGTCCCTCCGACACGCGATAAGAGGAGGGATGAGATAGAAAGATAGGATCTCGTCTCGCTGTGGCACTTTCGAATTTGTTTTTGCCCCCTGAATGCTGCATAAAGTCTGTATTAAAACTCGAGCAAAACAAAAACAATCTGTTGCATTTGTTTAAATGCTAGAAAAACAGAAAAAGAAGAATAGTTTAAAAATAACATAGAAAAGGGGAGGTATGACCGCAAAGCAAACACAAGATAAAAGAACGGTACACGCACAGTCCTTTTGGAGTCTTTTTAGGTGGCATATCCTTTCGACGATTTCTTGTCTTTTGCAGACCAGGCTTCCTTTACCACTCTATCTCTCTCACCCAGATTATCATCTCATTGGTTAATCACGAATCATTCTTATAACATCGTGTACACACTTTACGCTATCTCTCGCATCGATACACCATGGTGGTTAACCGTTGTTCCTTAATGTACACACAAGTCGCTTGAAAAGATTCGTTAATTCGTTCTGTGTCTTGTTGTATCGCTCGTTGTATGTTATGTTCTTTGATGTTTCAATGTTCGTTATAAGAATGAATGGTGTGTTTTAAATGGTCCATATCTCTTTCACTGTTTCTTTGAGTAGAAAACTGAGTACTTTCTCTGTATACCGTCAAACATCCCATCATACACACTCACATCATGAGCTCACTGCTCCCGTGACGACGCAGAACAGAACATTGTTCCTTCTATCCTTGCTCATGTGTCTTTATTACATTAGATGTCTGTTAGTGTGTCTCTCTGTGTCAATGGAACATGTGTTTTGCCTGTTGTTGTATGTCTCCCGTTTGATTATTATTGTTACCGAATTTTTCATTTACCAAAATTCTTTGCGTTTCCAAATGCTCTGTCTCTCCTTTTCTATGCCTAAATGTTGTGTAATGTATTCACTGTGTATGTTACTCTAATCCTCAACTCTCTCTCTCTTTTGTGGGATTTTCCACATGCGTCACGCGTTTCGTGTTGTGTTATTCATACTTATTTCTCAAAAATTTTCCATTTTTTTTTAAATTAATAAATTATATAAGAGGAGGTTCATGTCGCTTTTCATTGCCAGATAATCTTTCACCTCCATGCCATCATTTGTGATAATAAATGTAAAATCCAATTTCAATGTATCAATATCCTTCCATATGTTTTGTGTGATGTGAGTGACACTCATAAAACATTCCATTCGTGGTTTAAAAGATTGCTGCACAAAAAGGATCAAATTACATTCGTGGAAAATTCCATTCTCATTAATTGGCATAAAACAACATCATTAGAAGAATTGCTCATTGTGTGTGTTTGTGCTTCTTTACATCTTCTCGGGACCTTTCACCACCTCATCGTCTCATCATCAGCGATTTATTCCGAGACCTCCAATAAGCAGGGCTTAATTGATTAATTTACTTTCCCGTTATTTATTGCAGCCATTTATGGGCGGTCCCCGATACCCACCGGGACCTAGGCCAGGAGTGAGAATGCCGCAAGGAATTGGAAACGATTTCAATGGTGTAAGTGTATGCGCTTAGCAATAACAAATCTATTTGATGTAACATCTAATCACGTGCCTTGTTTTTGTTTTTAGCCCCCCGGACAACCAATGATGCCAAATAGTATGGATCCGACGCGGCAAGGTAAGATCATTACGGTTCCCAATTTCGGTCGATAGCATTTTTTCAACTACTAATAACTACGGATACGATCATTTAGTGAACCACGTACAAAACCACCACACTCTCTCTCTCTCACTTTTCTCTCTCCACGTAAAAAATGCGATATTTACATAAGCCCCGAAGCGAGACTAGATAAAATCCTTTCGTCTTCCCTTTTCCCACTGATCACCGTTTTATTCCCAATCTTGTAAGATCTTGTATTACCGCTCGTTTCCCTATACATTTCTATTTTATAACTGAAAAATTTAAATTAAAAATGTTATATAGTCGATTATTCAATGCAAAATCGCGCAAAAATGATCGAGCTTTCGGTAATCATTACCTTTCTCTCTCTCTCAGTACCGAACAAAAAAAACCTTTAGCGTCACAGCGTGTAGTTTCGTTCAGTTTTTCTTTCTTTCTGTTCTCTGTCATCATAATGTAACAAGAACTCTCTTCACCCGGCCTTTTATTTGCTGCTTGCGAACAAGATTTTCGTTTGCTCTGTTGTTTCCACCACCAGTAATAGTTAATAGCGTCGCCGTTTACACCCCCACTCCGCTCTTTTTTCTCGCTCGCTCTCTCTCTCTCTCTATCTTCGGTTTATCTTTGGCCTAATAATGTAATAATTATACAACACATATCTTCGCTCATGATATTATATCCCTAGACTTAATTTCGATTGTAAAACTCCTGTTTGTTGGTTCAGCCTATTGGTTTTTGAGTTTTGTGGACTTCTCCCCACCATCTACCTTAAGTTTTTGATAGATTTTCCGTTTCTTTTTGCCATCTCCCCTCTGCTATCAATAAATTTCGTTCCATTTGATATTCCCAAAAATACTGCTCCTACTACACACATTCTTCACTAGTTTGCAAAATTTATATCCTTATCCTTTTTGTTGCGGTTTTAAAATTAGACAACTGTCACTTGTTTTGCAAGCGATTTTTGTTGTTCTCCACTTTGAGCAAAGGAAGGCGTGTGCTCGCTAGTCGCAATTTTTTTTAAGTATTATCAATAAATATTGTTGTTTTGTTTAGCATTTTCTTTTTTGGAGGGAATTGAATAAATTGAGCAAGCGAAATTCCATTAGATGGAACGAAAGACGTTTAAATGAAAAATAAACACTACATAAGACAAATGAAATGCTATCAAAAAATTACAATCTATAAAAATAATATATTTGAAGCGTTTAAAAATTCGTGTAAAGAATATAGAAAAGGTATTTTTAGTAGATTTTTATTTTCAAACATAATCTCTAGAAGTTTATTGTACTGAAATCGGATATAAAAATCAATTCTATGTTCTCTTTTTCACCTACAACCCTACACAGCGCGTGTGTGTGTGTGTGACCAGTCCGATAGCAATGATTGCAAATCTCTCTTTTGTGCGATCCATACAGTATAGCTGACCATAGAGTGTTGTTGTGACCATGCGGAAAACACTGTAATAAAATCGAATCAATGTTTTCTTTTGTTCTTTGTTCTCTGTTCAGGTGAAGCTGGAGACTTTGTAGCATGGCAAGGTAGGCAATCTATGTCGCGCTTGTCTGCTACTTACAACCACTTTCGTTTTGTTTTATTTTTGTTTTAGTTTCATTTTTCCTTCTTTATTTTTCTCCCTTTATTGCTTTCCCACACATATTCTCTCTCTATTTCTCTTCTTTCCTTTCTTCTTTCTTTGTTGTTTGTTTGCTGTTGTTTCCTGCACTGTATCTCTATCTCTCTCTCCCTCTTTTTATTGAATTTTTCACTTTTTGCATTATTTTTGCCTGTAAACCGATCACTTTATAATTTTTCGTCTTATGTTAAACATTTATTCCATTGCTGCCGCTTTCCTCTCGGTGGTCATAATTATTTGTATTGCTGTTTTTGGATGTGTTTCATGAAAGTTAAACAAAGCTCAAAAGGTTCATGAAATCGTTGTCACAGTGAAGTGGAAAGGGGGCAATCAAAAAAAGCAATCTGTACAAATAGTTATAGAGCCATTGTAAATTCTTCTCTCCTTTAAGTTTTGTGCTGTGCGATTTGTGTTGGGTGCTGTTTATTATTTATCTTTATTGTTCACATTTTTCTGCTTTTGTTCATCCGATTCCCTTTCACTTTTTTTATCAAATAACACTTGTGCCTACTAATGTTTGATGTTTTGTTTGCCTAGTTTTACGTTCGTGTCTTTCACTTTAGTTTGTTTTTTCACGATCTGTCTTATTTATGTTTGTCTTTGATTGCGATTCATCGTACCGGTTTGTCTGTCTATATTATTTGTCTGTTTTTCCATCTCTCTCTCTCTCTCTCTCTCTCTCTCTGAAAGTGCATTGAATAGGAGAACAAAATTCAAATTGAAAGTGAACGGATTCGGTTTTAAGCGTGTGTTGTGAGAAGGAACAAGAAAGACATTCGGTTTTACATAACGCTGATAAAACTTCTTTGGCGCAACTCCATTCAATGGGCTGTTCATTCTCTGTTTTCGCTGTCTTCTCTCTCTCTCTCTTTTTCTCTTACTGTCGACACACCATCATCCCAATCGTGTTGAAACATTCTTCTTTTTGTGATGGTCGCAATTTTTGAAAATTTTACTTAATGAAAGAAATATAGTTAATTAAATTATAATGTCCTATGCCTTTTTGCTGTGAATAATTACATATTTAATTTTAATTTGTTCAACGACGATTTGTGTATGGTGGCCGTGTCATTGTAAATTTCGCTACACCCTCTTCTTTAATGTGCACAGTTGTCTTTATCTATTATTGTTTAAGTGAACATTTCTATCCTATCGATCCCGTGTGCTTATGTTTGTACTCTTTACTTTTGGGAATATCAAAGGCGTGTTATGATGGTTAAAGATTAAGCTTGCCAATGATTCGAAACATGGCTCAAATTCGGTTTAAGCAATAGACGTGTGTGTGCGCGCGTGTGTGTGTGTGGAACACGAGAAGAAAAATTACCATCTTTTCCCATCATCTCCTTCTTACAATGCGTTCATGTTTTTTTAATGTTATCTGTACATAGTCAATCCTCTTTTACTGTTCCCACCTTTCTTTTCTCGCACCTTTCCAATTCGGTTATTGTTTTTTGTTATTGCGTTTGATATAAAGTTCTGCTTTGTTATTGCCTTCAGGTCATTGAGCATCACTTGTGTTTTTTTCTTTTAGTTTTTCATTGCTTGAGTGCGATTTTAGCTTTTAATATAAAAATCAACGACAAACCAAGCTGTGTGTGTGCTAATCCATACTTGTTTCTCTTTTCTTCCATCTCTTTTTTTTTCTTCCTTTCATGATCATGTTACATCGTCGTCCTACCTGCTGACATCCCAAAAATCATCATCATATCTACATCGCTGTATGCAATACGTGTGCTCCTTTTAAATGTGCTTTTTTTGTTAATTCCTTGCTGTGTAATATTATCCTCATTCTCACACTGAAAACCTTTTTCGCAACAACTTGTGTTACTATACATTGTCATTTCCTCATTCCTCATTCTTTGACTGGTGGCTTTTCATTATCTTTTTGTGTGTAAAATCTCACTTTCCTTTAAAATGTTATTTTGTCATGGACGGGCTTCTCTGTGTTTATCTGGACGCCTCCGAAAAATGCCGTGCTCCTCATGTTGATTGTGTGTGTGTGTCTGATCTTCCATATCCTTTGCATCAATGATAACTGTTACTACTACTACCACCACCACCACAATTGTTTTTTGCGTGTGCCACCGTTGCCTCCACTGTGTGCCTCTTTACCTACTTTCCCTGTAATATGATCGTACAAAAAAAAACAAACATTTCGAATGTATCCAAAACAAACCACACTACAACTGTTCAGGCCCTCCAGGTATGGGTCCTATGAATCCTAGAATGAATCCACCTCGCGGTCCGGGCATGGGCCCCATGGGAGCGGGAACGTACGGTCCAGGAATGCGCGGTCCCCCACCAAATAGCAGTTTAGGACCGGGTGGTATGCCACCGATGGGTATGGCCGGTGGTCGGCCACAGTGGCAACCGAACACGTCATCGGTAAGTATAGAGAGTCCGCATTCTGTCGTACGATCGTAATGATGATCATTGTGTAATGTTAATGCTATCTCTTATCTCTAGCCGATGAACTACTCGTCGTCCTCACCTGGCAACTATGGAGGCCCGCCAGGACCGAGCGGGCCACCCGGACCGGGTACGCCCATAATGCCATCACCTCAAGATTCATCGAACTCCGGCGGCGAAAATATGTACACGCCAATGAAACCTGTAAGTGGAAGAGACGATCATGAAACACAAACTGCATCGTTTGCTCTAATGCACAATTCCTTACTGATTGTTTTTAGGAATTCCCTATGGTCGGCGGCACGGACGGCAGTGGCCCGATGGGTGGACCGATGGGCCCCAACACGATGGGTGGCCCGGTACTTAATAACGATGGTTTGGACGGCATGAAAAACAGCCCTGCGAACGGTCCCGGTACGCCACGGGAAGACTCCGGCAGTGGTATGGGTGATTACAACCTCGGCGGCTTCGGGGGTCCCGGCGAGAACGTAAGTTTCGATAACTTCTAGAGACAACACACTCTCTCTCCCCCTTCCTGCCTCGTTATTTCTCTCTCACATTGTCCACACCCAACCCTCCATTTTAATAACAACATTGCAACAACTACAACAAAAAAGGTGGAACGGTGGAGAAAAAAAAAATTGCAACCACCTATATAGCTATATTACGATTAGTTTCTTAACCGCGTATGCGCGCGCCCTTCGAGAGAGCGTACATAACGCACCCGTTCCATCCTTAATACTACACACATTTTGTGTTGCGCACCGCAAAACATTTTTCTCACGAACCATTTTTAACTGTTCCTATATGTAATAATTATTAACGAAACACGGTGCTGCATGTGTGAGAGGGGTTTGATGATCGCGACGTGACGAGGACGCACCTAAACCACTTGTGTCTCATATACTACTAGTTTGTTAAACACGGTTTTTATTTTAAAAAAGACGCTTAACCCCATTTTGTTTTTACTTTTTCCCTTGTGGAATGCACACAACCAACCACACTCATCATGTATATTTTAACACGGCTCACATTTAGTTCCACCTTGTTTTGGCGGTTCATCCAAAGGTCCGTCGAAACAAGTTCTATTTTTTTTTAAATGGAAATAATCCTCTCTCAACAATTTCGTTGTGCGCGCTATCTATCACTTTTAAAATGTTTTCGATACTGTGCTGATAAAAGGTTTCGTGGAGTTTTTTTTTTGTTGTAAACTATGCATATTTTTGGTCACCTTTGTTCGACTTTAATAATTCATGTTCAAAGTCCTACTAATCTCCATCCTGCGAACCCTAAACAAAAAATAAATGCTCAGATAATTCTACTTTTTAAAGGTTTTTAAAATATATGTTTGTGTTATGTTCGGACCGTGTTTGACAAAATGAACACAAGCAAAGCGTGTACTTTGTCTTAAGCTATATCACCGCTTCGTTTTGGTGACATTTGATGTAAATATAATGTAATGAGGCGCGTGTGTAAAATTAAACTCTTACCTTTTTTTTGTGTGCCTCTTTTGGATACACACGCACATTTTTCTTTAAACTTTTTTGGTTTTGGTAATGTTAAATCGCACAACGGAGAAAAGGAAACAGACAATTTAATTTAAAATCAAGCAGCCGATAGAGTGTGCGTGTGTGCCGCCGCTACCGTTTTGTTAAAACGCATAGTCAAATAAAATGGTTATTATAGAGAATTGTAATGATAAAAATCCGTCTGCTTATTATCCTCCAATTAGCCTTTTTATCTCATACAAAGCCCTTACCCGTGTCGTGTATGAGAGAAGGTATGAGTGTATGGGTTTGTGTGCCTAGTGTATAACTACAGACCGACTGCTCAATGGAATGGAACGAACATTTAATATGAATATTATAAATACGATCGATCACACACGCACCATCTCTTTACATAGTAAAATGTGTACATATATATACTGCGCATCTTTATAATTATTTCTGTAAGATAATACAAAACAAACGAAAGTCCCTTTTAGGTTCTGAGGAAGATTTGGTTTTGAATTGTAAAATGAAAATCTCCTTCTCTTCTCTTTATTTTGTTTTAATTGTTTTCCCTTATTTGAAGCGTTTTTATGATTTTAGTTTTTTTCCTACCAATGCAATCATTAAATGTATAATTCGGTTCATGTTTGGATACATGACAAAATGCACCTTATCCCAATGTTTTTTTTTTCATTCAAACCGACTGTTCATTCTAAGGGGGGTGAGGGTGCACCTTGTCCGTTCACGCTTATCTGTTGTTAGTACCCCCCCCCCTGTTTTTGGGAAAAGAAAGGACGCAAAGAGGAGATGTGTCTTGTGCAAGTCTCACTAGCCATCTAAATATCCCAATCAAAAGATACACAACCAAATGACCTGAATGTATAGATGAATGTGTGTACAGACATTTCTTGTAATATGACGATTAAAAGGGGGCATAAAAAAAACGATGATATTATTTCGGTGGAGCAAAACCCTTGATGATGAACACTGCTTTACAATCAATCAACCAAACCAGGACGACGAGCAAGAGAAAGAGAATACAATTAAAACGTATTGTGAAATGGTTTTGTTTTCCCTGAACAAAACGCTTCCGTTCGCTGACACTCACACACACACACAAGCATGAACAAGCATAGACAAATAAAGAGAAAGAGAACGACGTTTTCATTCGCGCCATATTCTTCAAGCGTGTGCTGTAAAAGGATAGGCAGAGAAAACGAAACAGAAACTGGCTAAAAAAAAGTATCGTAATATTAGTACTGAAATAATAGAGTAAAATCGACATTTTTTTGTACAAGCAGCGGGGCATTTGGGGCGTATCATAAGCGATCGAGAACGTTAAGAAACATGCATAGGAATTAAAAGTCAGGGGAAATACAGTATAAAGCTTTTAAAAAAACAAAGCATCAAATAGTAACACTACTCTGTTGTGTAGGTTTTGTTTTCTTATTAAACGCTTTTGGAATAGAATATAATTCTGGTACATAATTAAAAGAGCAGCGCGCGCGCCGTAAGCAATTAGCATTTACAGTCGATGGTAAACGCGCAACCGCATGAAGTGTTTCTCACATGTCCATTTTAAATAAAGAGCATACCACACCACGTTTACATTTGAATGCTGTTAATGAAAAGTGTGCGCCCCGTTCGTCCTTGATTTTCGATCGTTTTGTTCCGCTGAGCTAACCTTTCCGATGACGAGACCACTTAAAATGTGCCACATAAACGAAGCTGCTGCTGCTGCTGCTGCTGAGCGAATTTGTTAACTGTGAGTCACACGGGCGGAGCCTTCTTCTCGAGCCAAATCACGGCGAGCGCGATCGTACGAGA
Source organism: Anopheles epiroticus (assembly GCA_000349105.1). Lineage (NCBI taxonomy): Eukaryota > Metazoa > Arthropoda > Insecta > Diptera > Culicidae > Anopheles > Anopheles epiroticus. The sequence continues at coordinate 25,821 of KB671868.1, forward strand.
ATGCGGACAAGATGATGATGATGCCTTAAGAAAGTGAAGTATAAACACGGACGCACAAAAAACGTAAGGTGTAGTGAACGTAATAATTGCTTATGATGGATGGGTTCTCTCGCCCCGTGTATGTGGTGCGGTTCCCTTCCCATCAGCGCTTTATTTTCGTGGTTGATGGTCAAAATTATGTGGCTTTTGTGGCGTGTCTCGGGAGCTGTGTTTTGGGGGGGTGGGGCGAGAGGTTGAGGGTGTATGGTGGTAATGTTAGTGTTTGTGTAGGAAAGTTGGTGTGTTAGTATCAGCAAAAAACAAAAAAAAACTCATTCGATACGTGTGTCAAAATCGAAGCTGCTATGCTTAACACTATTTGCTAAAGATTAAAATTAACTCTTTGAAATATTTGAACCAACCAAAACAAAAAAACGATTGTAAACTAGTAAACCTACATGCAGAAAACAAATCTCTTTCTCTCGCTCTCTCTTTCTCTTTCTCGTCCAAATGGTGTTCATGTAGTGTGGTGCTCATGTCGGGCCCTCCAAATAATCGAAAAGTATCATTAAGTGTGAGCAGAATGTTCTAAACAATTGTAAAACAAATCATTGCTTAAAAAAGAAGGCAAAAAGGCCCAAAAGAAATAAATTTGTCGGAAGTGTTTAATTATACCCAATAGGGACACGTTGAGACTTTCTCATTCTGTGCCCTGTTTTGCCGTTTTGGTGTACTGTTTTATTTCCTTAAAACGTCCTACCTAATCGTTTACTTTATTCATGTTTATACACTCTTCCTTTAACGGTCTTTTAATTGGTGTCTTTTGGTTTTGATTACGTTCTTTTATATTTTTTCTTTGATTTTTTTTATTTTTTTACATTTTGGAAGCATAGTTTTTGATTATTAGTTGGCAGTGTCGTGATGATGTAGCGTGCCGATTGAGTTTCGTTTGTAACATTTTGTTTTGAAGAAGAAAATAAAGTTCTTTTAATGTTATTGCCTTTAAGTAATGCACCTTTCTTTATGTTAACACACAATTAAACTGTTTTTTTGTTTTGTTATTTCTCAATGTTAAGACTGAAAAACACACATTCAGCATTTCCATACGCACACTCACACCCGATGCCCCTCTTCCCCACGAAGCATTTCCCTAACAAAATGTCTCACTTGTCCATCTTATACCACATCAATTCATACGCGAAAGCGGGGGTGGAACCACCCGCGCCACCCCTTATAGGGGTGCAGTGTAGGTGTAGTGCGCCATCACCGCCGCCATCTCCACTCATCCAAACTGTTGGCTATATCTGTGTTATGTATTCTTCCAGGACCAGACAGAGTCGGCCGCCATACTGAAAATAAAGGAAAGCATGCAGGAAGAGGCGAAGCGTTTTGAGAAAGACTCTGACCAGCCTGATTACTATATGCAATAACATCCTCCTTCTCCTACCGCTACTACAGCCGCTACTAGAACTTCTTCTATTACTTCTGTTATCGAATCTAGTACTGATATCGTAAAGGCAATCTATACTAGTACTTTTACCATTACCACTATCACTATCGACACCACCACGACCACCACCACCAACATTATTACCGTCTTCATCATCATCATCATTACGATCGTCAGCATCGCCACCAGGGCTGCTACTATCATCAGCAGCAACGACAGTATAAGCAGGACCGATGCACGATGATCACCAGAGGCGCACGGCACCGTGACGATTATGCAATGGGGAAGAAGGATACCAAGAGAACACAGCCCAAATTTTAAAGAAAACTAGCAGTAAAGATATGATGCACTTGGGAATGCGCATGTACCACGCAACCACTAAGCTTCTGTTTGATGCGCTCTACCAACCACAAGAACTGCGGAACCTGCAAAAACAAAAAAACACACTGCATAAACAGGCAGCAAGAGAGGATGTTGAGGGTTGGTGGGCGGGGATGGGTGGTGATTCTGTGGTGTGACAAGGGTGGCTGCTGCTACACACATTTTTACCAAAAACAAACCACAAAACTATAAAAATATTACACAAAAATGGAAACGAATGGCGCACGGAGGAAGGAAAAGCTGTGTAAAATTGGTTGACATGATGCGTAATGGCAAAATATAACACAAAACGAGCGAAATGTTATAGAAAGTGAAAAAAGAAAGGGCAAAAGAAGGTGTAAAAGATGGACGTTGAGACGATGTATTCTAATTAAACGAGTTTCAATGCTAAGTTTTCTTATGTTCGTGAAAAGAAAAAGGAAAACACAGATGCTGGGGAAAATACTGTTTAGCAAAAGAGAGGCGACGAAGAAACTATTACTATATTCAATCAAAAAATGAGGATCGATCGTCAGTTTATGCGTTTCCCATTTTGTCGAAGCTAAAAGCATCGAATTTGAAACAAAATACCACAACGAATAGAATTCGTGCTGGCAAGAACGTGTTCTATGCTTCTCACAAGCACCTACCACTACCAAAACGTGTTGTATTTTACGTGCTTGGCCATCGCTCGATGTGGCAATCTCTCGCTCTTTTGGTGCAATTTTGATGAAAAAGGCAAAGGACTGAACAGATGTTTCGTAGCTCTTGATCGATGTTTGGATGATCGGCTCTTGGCGCCGTGATATGATCTTCAGCAGGTGGACTTGCATTTTCGCTGGTGTCTGTGTAAAAAGCAGCGGTCTTGTGTTGTTTCACAGTGAAAAAGCAAGTATTGTTTCGTGCTTTGCTATGGATCATTAAAGGTAATGCGATTTTGTTCCTGTCGAGAAATGGAAAAAAATAGATTGAGACTTTAAAGCAAAGCAAATTTAAAACGGGAAATGTTGTTAAGAAGCATAGTAACAAGCAATTCAACTCCACTCAAAACCATCAAGAAATAGGTGTAAAGTTAAAGCAAATAAGCACCAAACAAAAACACACACACACCACCCTGATAAACGCTGACAGTGTGCCCTTTATGGAGTATTTGTGAAAACATTCACGAAACAACTACCGCGTCGGTGTAGCTGTTTTCAATTTTAAAGCCACTGGCGCGAGAAAGTATTGTGTGTAAAATGGTCTTGCAAAGCAAATTGGAAAGAGAAACAGAGGGACATAGTTTTTATTTCCTATTATTTAGCCGGGTATACTTCAATTTACACTAGCCAGGATGTGAGAGAGCTTTCGCGGGAAGCTGGGTGTAGCTAGCTGGTAAGTCCGGATCGTTGGAGTGTGGACCTTGTTTTTCAAGAGTTATTCGAATCGACCTATGAATTATTATGATGCAGCATGAATGAGGGGTAATGGAAAAGTAAAGCAAAAAGAAAATAGAGAAAAGGTAAAAAAGAAAGTGAAGGCAGAATGTGTAAAAACATGATGATAAATGTAAAACGTACACAAAGTACGTTTAGGATGAAAGAGAGGTAAAGTACATTTAGCGAGAGAGAAAAGAACATTGAATCTAAACAAAAAAAAAAAAACTGGTAAAAATGGTATAAACACACGGAAGGAAAACGAGAAAGAAGTTAAAGAGAAACAAACAAACCAATGGGAAGAAGGGTAAAAACAAGTAGATTAATTTATTTCGCTCTGGGCACAAGGATGCTATAAAATCACACACACACACCCTGTTAAACAAACACATACATACACGTTTGTGTGAAAAACGACGACGGAGTAACAAAAAAAATCATAATCCTGATATGTGTGTCACCGTCGTCGTAACGCAGTGCGAGCACACATACACGCACCTCACTCTCTCTCTCTCTCCCTCTCTTCATAGCGATGAGTAAAGAGAAGAAATAGTAGTAGAAGTAGTATAACAAAGCGCAGTATATGCTACGGCGAGAGAGGAACCGAGAGAGATATCAACGAGTGTGGAGCAAGCGACGAACCCGTCTTATCACACACGTGTTTTTGAAAGGGCGCACCAAGATGAATTACGTTTGAGGGGCGTAAAATGCGTGTTTCTGTGACCCAATTAGCATATGTAGCGCGCACGGCAATTGTGAACGGGAGGAAAAGGGGGTGGACAGAAATCTTTTATCCCTCCTTCCCACCCGGAACTGGTAAATCAGAAAATGGAAAAATGGATGGTAAAAAAACGGCAACCAACAAACAGAAAATAAGAAAAAAATGTAAGAAATAAACATTTTATTTTGAATCCTATAAGAGATACTACTACCGTTGTGACAGTTTGATTTTGAAGGAAAAATTTGACGTCTTTCTAGTAGTGTGCATGATTTGGAAACCCGCATTCATTTACTAAAAAAGCCTCCCAAAGCAAGAAACGCTTTAACAAAAGAAAGCTTTAATACTCTTAATAGATTAGCAAAACTATACAGGAAAAGTACATCTCAAATATACTTAATATTTTTGTCTATTTCCAGAGCTACAACAACTGGAACAGTGCGATGAAAAATGAGTTTAACTGATACTATCAAACCTAGAGAAGAGTGTGAAGTATCAGTAAAGCTCCGTCAACTGCCGTCCTGGATTAAATGTTCAAAAACTTGTTTGGTTAAACAATTCTCCTGGTAAAAATGTTGGGACACATTATCCTCTTCTAATTGGGTTCAATAAATGATACAGATTTTAATATATTCTTTCAGATGCAATAGAAAATGATGACACCGCATTGAAGAGGAAGTATTAGGTCAAAGTTGCGCTACTTATGTTGCAAGCTTGTATAAATAATGTGTTTTTATTATTAAGAAAACTGTCTTTGTACGCGTACATTGCCCGATACAAAAATGTGCATTGTTTGGGTGCTTTTTGGTTGGAATGGCTGAAACACTGCAACGCACCGTTCGAAAAGGTTGCTGCTGGCTAAGAAGAAGAGCGTTTGAAAACAGCTGACTAGCTTCGGGTATCACTCCAAACCCAGGCGGTTGGCCGGCCGTCCCGGGTTGCCGGTTGGGAATGTAGCTGTTATTTAATGCGCCGCACCTCGATCCGGTACAGAATCAGCCCGAACTGATGGGCGACGGAGGAGAACTGTTTCAACAACCGCCCAACGCTGAAGGGATTCTGCTCATCCTCGAGCGCGTAAATGGGACACGTATCGTCCAGCTCGTCCACATCCGTGTTGATACCGCACGGATGCTGGCCAAACACTTTGGGCATCGCTTCGATCGAAAGGTGCGGATAGAAGACGCGCACCTGGCTGTGCTTGATCAGGGCTGCCGTGCGGTTCTGAAAGATGTCGTTCAGCTGCTCGGACAGGCTGGACGGTATGGCGAGATAGAGGCGGTACCGTTGGTTTGCGCTGATCGAACGCATCTCGCACACGTCGACCAGCAGCTTCAGCTTGCGGTAGAGCTGCTCCAGCTCGAGCGAACCGTACTCGTACAGGAAGAATTGCTTCGTACGCCGATACTTTTGTCCATTGTCCGGGTTGACGAGCAGCGTTTCCGTGCTGGGCAGACCGACAAAGCACTGGGGCACGCTGTAGATGTGGCTGGTGACGAGATGGATGTGCACGTTCGAGGAACGCACATCGACCTGCCGGCTAAAGTACTCCGCGAGCTGGTACACACCGCCCTGGTGCAGAAAGCCAAAGAACAGCGTGAGGATGACGTTGGCTGTGTACCAGATCTTTAGCAAATATTTGGGACTAACGGCCGGGCAGAGCAGGTTGTGGTAAAGGAAGTCTTTCAGCCGGGAGGGTGTTTTGAATGGGTTGCTCGAGGAGAGTCCTACTTGAAGCTTTGGCGCGTGCAGTAGCACTAAAGGGACGGTGATTGGGATGAGAAAGCGTGCCTCCTGGTGGTTTATAAGCGAAAGCGATATGATGGGGAAAAATATGGCCGACAGCATTAGGCCGACGAAGGATTGGGCTCGCGGAAGGCTGGTGTAATCGTTGGTAGCGAAGCTGCAAGAAAAAGTAATTATTTTTTATTCAAATGTTTACATTCAAGCAATAGTCATTGGAATCACACGATTCATGAATCTTGAAATTCATGAATATTTTCATTTAAGATTCAGACTCGTCTGATTCATATTTTCCCTTCCCAACAACACCACTTACAATTAAAAAGGGCGATCGTAACTTACCGGTAGATCATGAAGAGTAGGGAGAAGATGGCCAACACGCCCAGCACGTTGTACAGCAGCGGCACGTTCACCAGGGCGTGCGTGTAGAACGGATGCGCACCGTGCTGGGCCGTGTTTTCCGATATGATGTTGTACCGTATAAAGTTGACCGGCGTAACGACAAAGTTGTTGATGCCAATTTCCTGCCGTTCGATTTCCGCCATCGTCAAATACCCGTAGTAGATGGAATCGATCACGATGAACAGCACCAGCGATGGGATGGCCGACAGGATGAAGATCATAATGCGTAGGTTGAAATCGGCAAACGACACCGTTTTCGTGCCCATGCCGCGCAACAGCCAGTGAAAGACGAGCGGCATCCCGAACAGGATGAACGTGGGCCGGTTAAACACACCGGCCACACACAGCGTCGCCATCAGGACGCACTTGTTCAGTGAGTGGGACGGTAGGGACATCTTCAGCTTGTAGAACCGCACCTTCTCGACGGTTCGTTGCGCTTTGCGGTACTTTTCCTCCAGAAACTCTCGCTGATAGATGACCGTGTTCGAGTGGATCATACAGTCGCTCACGATGTACAGCAGCAGCGAGCAGAGCGCCATTTCGATCGAATTGGAAAATGTGTGCGTAGCGTAGACGAGCATCACGTACGAGCTGGCAAGCGTGAGCAGCCGGAACTGGTACTGCAAACCGTACGATCGGCAGATCCGATACAGACTCCAATCGTTCACGAACGATAGCGCCACCATGAGCAGACGGGGAAACACGAGCGTTACGTAGCTGCCGCGAAGGTTTACACCGAGATAGTAGTTGGTGTACATCGAGGCAAAGCGCAACAGGGAGAAGGGTACCTTCAGACCGAAGTACGTGATGGCCATCGAGCGGATGGGGAAGGTTGTGTTAAACTCCCAGGTACGTGTCACCTCCAGCCCATACTCGTCTCCTGCAATGAGAAACCACTTGAGCATTGTATGCGTACACACTTTACGCTGTTTGTTTACCTGCGACCACTTCCACCGATTGGAAAAACTCATCCGGGTGTATGTAGCCGAGCTGCGGCACGAAAACGAGCACGATACGCAGAAACGATAGTATAAAGTACGACACTAGCGAAGGATCCTTTGGTTTAATCGATTTAAACTGCATGTTGGAGGTTTTCCAGTTATCACTTAACACACATCCACCCACGCACACCCGGCTTAAAGTGCGAAAAATCGCAAAAAAGCGGTGACCGCAGCTGAGGAGCTGAAAGTGGTGCCGTATTGATATGGTGTGTTTGTTTACGTTTTTTTTTATGTTGCTGTGCGAAATGTCAAATCCGTTTGACGTTTATAGTTGCGGCGGGGCGAAAACGAGCAGCTTTCAAACGGCGTGCAGTGTCGATTGTTCAGTCGTTCGCTGTGCAGTGAATGAAGAAATGTGGATTGAAAATGTAACTTTTCAAATTGTTTAGTGTATAAATAAGTGAGTGAATAGTGAAAGAATGTTCTCATAGTGCTCTATTATTGAATCGTTAGGTATATAGTTTCTTTTTTCGGCGGTGTTCGGTGTTTTCGTGTTCGCAAATGAATCCAAAGACATTGCACAAAATGGCCACTACTTTTGCGGTATTTGTGAATGAAACGTTGGCGATCCACGATGATTGGTTAGAGTTTAGACTCAGGCACAGGTAAGTCGTACATTTGTGGGTGCGTTCGGTTGTGTTGAGTATGGGTAATTATTTGCTTGCTTCACTGTCCGAGATGGCGGGTATATTATGGCTTACGTGCTTGTAGCATTTACCCCATATTAGTAATATAATGAGCAGTGGCGTATCTTGATTCCAAGAAGTCCCAAACGGTAGTATTTTACAGGGTCCTTTCGAATGTTTCGGTGTAGGGCTGTGCACATTGATCTATTCACCTATTTACCGATTTAATTAACTATTTAACGAACGAATTTGTTGCTCTTTAGTAGAACAAAATACAGTACAATCTCCTAATCCCTATAAAAACATTGTAAAACTTTTCTATAGTTACTTTACTACGTTTACTTTTTTTTATATTAAATTGTTCCATGAATTTCGTGTGTGTCATATTTCGAATTTTTGTTCTGGTCACCTATCTGTTCATGGCCCTCATGTGGCTCCGGGCCCCAAGCGGCTGCTTAGTGCGTTCTGATCCGCTTCTGGTTATGGGGATTACGCATACCAATTACCAAACAATGGACTTTCACACAACTCGTGACAAAATTTCTTTCCGTTCTATACGGTAGATTGGACTGGGTCGTTGCCTCAGCTGCGGTTGCCATTGGATGCTTCGATGTGAAATGTTTTCACCGAGTGTATGATCTGTCGGTCTCCTGCATCTATTTTTGCATTGGGGCTGCCAAGATGTTGTCGTTGCTGCCTTTTCACCCGAGATAAGTGAAGTTTTAAATTTACCTCTCTGTATGTTGTAGATCACAAAAATATAAAGACTGATGTTTTTGATTTTGATAATTTTGATGATCTTCCCCTTTTACACACTTCCTACAAGCTGGACGGAAGAGTTTCTATTTGATTGTTTGTAGTATGTGCCGTGCTTTGCAACTTATCAATGGACTAGAGATGCATTGGTGTTCTTATCAACATAACACTACATCTAAATAAGTCTCATATGAAAGTATGCACCAAAAATTTGTATTTTGTATAATTATAAAGACATTTTTTTCGAATCCCATTCGCCCCCATTGCTGCCGCTCCCCATACGCATGATTAACAATCTTGATATGGATGAGATAGAGCCAAAGCACATTAGTGCTCTGGTTAGGCCTTGGGTAGTTGTGCCACTAAAAAGAAGAAGCGAAAGACATTAATGCCAAGTGTACGGTTCCATATTTTCCAATAACTATATTAAAATTTATGTTTAAAAAAATTGTCAACTCCGAATGTTCCTTTTTTTCTCAAGTGTATTGCCAATGAATGGAGGCGTCTGTATAGTTGAATTAAAACAGGCATGTGTAACATCACAGCAGTGGACTCGTGGTTGATTTTTGCATAGAACTTGCAAACGCTTAAGTCATTCATCGTCTTTGAAATTATTTAAATAATGATATAAAAATTATTTAACCTCAATGACTAATACGTCATTTTCAGATAATAGTTCAGATAATTGACACTAGATTTTTTAAAAGCCATATTATCATTTATTCTCAAAAACCACATACCACATCAAGTAATAATGCTATAGTTGGAAATTTGGTTTTGGATGAATCATTGGAAATATGTTTGTACTTTTTCAAAGGAACAAATCGACTTTACCGATGCCGCGGCTTACTATCATATGCTTGATGACAATCTTATTCTTCAAAATTTGTTTTAAAAATTGTTATATTTTTTTTTTTTTATCTCGAACACATAGGTGCTGGATAACTGATGTTATAGTTTATGTTCCTGAGGAAAAAGCTAAAGCAGTTAACACAAGTTCAATTAATAAATGAGTCTCACCCGGGCTGGTGAACACAAATTTGCTTTGCAAACCCTACAGATATCGGATAAAACAAGCCAATGGGTTTTCTAACTAATGGGTCTTAAAACACATTATTATCAGAACAATTGAATTTTTCTTCTTTTAAATTTGAAATTTATCTTACATACTTCGACAGCCTTAGGAGTTCAAATGGTTTGGCTGTCAATTGGAAAATTATTCATTATTTTTAAACATTTTTATAAAAAAATAATGTAACGGATGAAAACTGCATTCGTTGAATGAAAATCAGAAATCAGTTTTCGCTCGTTGACAAAAACACATGCCACAAGAACTAGTGAGACAAATTATTTCGATGCTTTCTTGTAGAAATGTCAATTTGAACTATTCTATTCACAAAAACAAAGCTGTTTCTTACCCGTCCCGAGTTAGAATATTTTGCTTTGTTCTGCATATTGCTTTTAAGAAACCTAGATTTTGGTGTTTTTCGAACAAATTTGTTAAATAATGTATGTCCCCCGAATAGTCCCCGATGCAGTCTCCCAAAAATCGCTGGAACAGTACTTAGCAGTACTTTATTCAAAAGTTTCTTTCTAAAAGCACTTAATCTCTCTCTTGACAAAATTTACTGTACAAAGTGTCTAACTACGTTGTAAACCAATGCTACCATGGCAACAGTGGTCCCCGAAAGCTCCACCAGAGTTGCCGCTGAACGCTGCTGCCTTGCCTTGTCAGTGGAGGCAGTGAATTCGTTGAAATAATTTTGCAGTTCCTGGTATTCTTGATTAATTTTCAAATAAGGACCATTGAAATCTGTAATAAAAAATGAATTAGTCACTGTGGCAATACATTTGGAGTGCTTTTAAGAAACTTACGCGACACAGGATTCCAGCTCCGTTTCAGTCCTCCTGCCATCGGGCGACCACTGATGGCAAACGAGGTCCAGAGGTCGACCATTGTTTTTGCCATTTCCGTGTCACGCGGATTAAGCCGCTGACCAAGTGGGAACAGATAGAACAGATCTTCCGCGTGGAAGGAATTGTTGTGGTACGGATAGTTGAACTCATCGTCCGTGGAGGAGAAGTTGTACATCGATGGTTCACCACTGTAATCAAAACTGTACAGGTACACCTTACCCGGATTGGCATTGGCGAACCGTGTTACGTCTTGCAGTACCGGTGCCTTGATAGCGAGATTTCCACAGATCTGTGCAGAAGAACCAGTTGAGTTACTTGCCAAGGTTCGTTGGTGTACTGTTAATTAAATTTTATACTTTATACTTACATCCACCAGACCGGGAAGCAGCTCGGTGTAGTTGGCTCGTTCCATCTCGCTGATGAGGAAGGTGCTGAAAATTTGGTGCCACGTGTGAGATCCATCGTTTGAGCTCGCACCGAACCGCTCGTTGATGGTATCGATCAGCTGCAACAGTTCCCAGGAGGACTTAATGTTTTCCGGCTTGTAGGACAGTCCGTACCGGTACACGCCTTCCCAAAACATTAGCCCTTCCTGTGCGGTTGTACCGGCAATGAGCTCAATGTTGGGGAAAGCACTGCGTTGGAAGGTTTTGGGATGCTTTGGCAAAAACGGGGACGCTTCTCCTATTACGATGCACGCCCCGGCAACGTCCGGATAGCCGGTAATATTGATCTGTGAGTTCTGTTTGAAAGGGAAAACGTTTATAAAGATATAATTATAATTAGACTGTTGTATCTCGACATCTCCATGGGGCCATTTTTACCCGATGCTCTTCATACGCCTCCATCAGCCGCAGCGCTGGCACGGACCGCAAGCAGTCTTCCATTGTTTCCACCGGTCTATCACAGTTAACGCGGCGTGCAATGTCCAGCGCTCCTTCCTTCGGCGATTTACAAGTGGCCCACGGTGCGAAAATAGATCCCGACTGTATGATGGCCCGTTGAAACAGATCGTCCCGAACGGTTGGACTGTACAGCAGTGCAGAGACTGCCGCTCCACCGGCGGACTCACCGAACACCGTCACTGACGTGCGGTCTCCACCGAAAAAGCGTATATTGCTGGAAACCCATTCCAGCGCCATAATCATGTCCAACATTGCCATGTTACCGGGGATGTTTGCTGTCCCAGTCGAGAGGAAACCGAGTGGACCGAGCCGATACTGGATCGCCACAAGCACGATGTCCTTTTCAAGCAGATAATCCGGTTCGTAGAGTGAGGCGGAACCTACAACGAATGCACCACCGTGTATGAACACCATAACGGGACGGTTTGCAGTTACCTGATGGAAATGGACATTGCATTAGGCATATTTTTGGGGATGAATTGGGACAGGAGTTGACCTTGTACGCATTTCACAAAATATTCATAAGCATTCTAATGTGATTACTGAGAGCATCTAGCATAGAAACCAGCCAGTTAGCCAGTTGGTAGTTAGCTGAGCAGTCACCAGCAGTCAAATTGTAACCGGTAGATTATTTATGACTTCATTGTTAACTTGATTATGACTCAATAAATGCTATTCCAAGGTTATAACAAACACTTCATTAACTATTAGGTCGTCCACAGTCACATCCACATCCACACTCGAAACGTGCTTACATTTTGCGTATACACCGAGAGTGTGAGACAATCTTCCGCCGCCAAATCACTGCTACTAATGTTCATTCCCTTCTGCGGACAGGCTCTGCCAGGGAAGACCGCATTGTACACTCCACTCCAAGGTTTCACGGGGATCGGGTTGCGAAAGCGCTGCTGTCCGATCGGCGCCTCGGCGTAGCGAATATTGTAGAACTTGAAAATTTCCCGATCCGTCCAGGCTGTACGGCCCCTCGTTCCTTGTACCGTGCCGAGCCCATCAATCACCACGATCGGCGAGTTCTGTTGACCGCTAACACAAGCACTGTGCAGTAGCACCAGCCACGCTGATAACAAACCGCTCGTAAGCCACTGCACAAGCATGTCTCACCGCACCAAGATATCTACCGTACTCCAGCGAGGGGGGAGTGTGCGAACCTTTCAACAGGCAATCGACGACTAATCAATCGATCTGGGCGACTGGTGCCTTTTGTAACCTCAGCACAGGAGTCCGGCTTGCTGTCAAAGCCTTACGGAGTTTAAATCTCCAACATACCTTGCGTCGCGCTTGTATGACGAAGCGTATCAAAAATGATAGATAGCGTACACAACATCGATAGCGTGAATCGTCGGTGTGTTTTGTCGTACTTCAGCTGAGCTTGCGACATTTCTGTTCCCTTATACTCGCTTCCACTGGGAGCAACCCATATCTTCCGAAGGCGAGAAGTTTGCGGTGAGCTGTGAAGGTTTAAAAAAACGCGTGCCTAGAACGATAACGCAACCAGTTAAAATGCCAATCAATCTAAAGGAACATCATTTTTATGTGTGTTTTATTATGAATTCAGTGATGGAGTTGGATACAGAGCGTAGAGAAGGACATGTCTTGGTCTGTACAACCGTGTTATCAGTGACGTACATGGGAGGTCGTAAAAATGAGGGTACGTTTTAAAGTGACTATGCTTTAGTTTAAATTCTAGTTTTGGGTTTAAGATCAGTTTTTTTTGTCAATTGTTGTGATCTCTTTTTACAAGACGATTGAAAAAAGAAGTGTTAAACACATTACTAGAAGTGGTAACTTCATTTTCATGCCGTCATTCGTCTGTCTAGCCTTTTCGACGGTGTTCGTTAGCTCATTGACGAAGTACTCTTTCCGCTCTGGAGGATTCGCTAGACGCAAGTACGGTCCGTACGGCCCTGAAGAAAAATGCAAGAAAGATGGAAGTAACATTGGTTAAAGGAGCTTAAGATTTTAGTGATATTTGCAGTACATACTCGACACAGTCGGCCACGGAATGACGTTGTCTGCCGTAGGTACGCCACTGATTGCAAAGGAGGTCCAGAGATCTATCATGATCTTAGCCATTTGTGTGTGCTGCTCATTCAATGCGGTTGAGGGAAACAAGTACTTGAGCTCATCAGCATGTCCGACCGAGTTCGGAACATCGTATGGGAAGCCTGGTCTCATCGGAGACGGTGGTCCAGCGTAGTCGAAGTTGTAGAGATAGACTTTTCCAGGACGAGCAATTGCAAATCGGTTAGCTTCCTGCATAGATCCATATTTGAGGGCTAAGTTTCCCGTAATCTGGAGGAAGGAAAACATATTTTCATTTCAATAGCTGATTAAGATTAAGATCGTCTTGTGAGCACAATCACTCACGTCAATGAGCAATGGCACCAACTCCGAGAAGTTGCCACGATACATTTCTTCCCAGGTAGTTTTGGTCAGTAGCTCGTAACCAACAACAGCATCAACGAAGGCACCAGATCCAAACTTGGTGTTGACGGTCTCGACAAATTTCAAGAACTCCCAGTCAGAGTTGAACTGAAGTGCACTCAGTTGGGAATCCAGGGCGTATTGAAAGTATTCGTCGAAAAAGATAAGACCCTCCTGGGAGTTCATGCCGAAGATGATCTCAACATCGCGGAAGTATGTTGACTCTTTGGGGTGAACGGGCATGAAGCTTTGATCTCCGAAAGCTCCACCGACAGTGATGCAAGCTCCAGCAACCTTGGGATATCCAGAGGAGCTGAACTCATTTTTCTATGAAATGAAGAAATGTGTATGAAAATCGATGGATTAAGAGTGCTAAGGAAATAATTAACTCACCTTATGCTGGTCTTGAGCCTCAACTAGATCCTTGACAGAGGCACTCTTGAGACACCTATCGATTTCTGCAGCATTCGTCATGGTACAACCTATAATCCTGGCGATGTCGTACGATCCTTCAGTAGGATCCTGACAGATGACCCACGGCATAAACATGCTACCGGACTGGATGATGGCACGTTTGAAGAGTCCCTCAGGTACACGCGGACTATGAAGCATGGCAGACACGGCATGTCCACCAGCAGACTCACCGAAGATCGTAACCTCCTGCGGGTTACCACCGAAGTGACGTATGTGTCGGGATACCCATTGAAGTGACTCGAGCACATCATACATGGCGGCATTACCAGGGATAGCCTCAGTACCGGTGGACAGGAATCCAAGCGTACCCAAACGATACTGAATGACGACAAGGACGATGTCCTTCTCTAGCAAGTACTCAGGTCCGAATCGTTCAGCCGATCCAAGAACAAATGCGCCTCCGTGGATGTAGAGCATGACAGGACGACTACCCGAGAGCTAGACGAAGAACTTGGTTAGATGTAGGCAGGAATGTAGGTAATCCAAATACTTACATCGTTGGAGTAGACGGACAGGGTGAGACAATCCTCCGGGTCGGTGTCTCCATTGGAGATGGTGCGTGACTGTGGACAACCACGACCAGGGGCGGTTACATTCGCCACTTCCGACCAGGGACGAACACTGAGTGGAGCACGGAAGCGTTGCTCCCCGACCGGGGCCTCAGCGTACTTGATGTTGAAGAACTTGAAGACAGGTCGTCCAGTCCAGGCGGTCTCTCCCATAACTCCCATAACGGACCCAAGTCCGTCAATGTCAACTACTGGATTTTGAGCAACGGATGTTCCCATGATCGTAGCAATTGCCAGTACAAGTATCACACATCTTTTGCAAACACTGTCGGTTTTCGCACTAAGTAAACTCATTTTTGTTTTATGAAAATACTTGTACATCACACTAAACTTCCACTGTTTGAAGAATACTGAGCGCAGACGGTTGTTGTAATGCTGTTTTTATTTGAAAAATTGCAACTTGCTCTGTGAAGGTAGGTGAACAGTTATCTAAATTATGTTTATTATTATACGACGCGAAAGCGATATCAAATCACTTTTGATATGTGGCGAATGATAACCTTGATGTGTTTGCAAGGAAAATGTACTGCATTACGTGCTTCAACACACAAGCATATTTGAAGATAAGTCAACTGCACACCTTTCTTAATCTACTGATGATGTCTGTGATTGTGATTAAGGCAGATCGTTGATATGAACTGGTGCAAGTCTAAATTGCGATTTCTGCTTCCGGTCATTACGTTGTAACTGATATTGTATCAAACGCACTTTCCTTCTAAGGTGCTCTTTGCTATGCGTCCTTAGTGGCTGCGAGCAATCAATTTATCTGGTATAATCTCGCGGTAGAATGTCTAATATTCATTGGGGATATTTGTATTGCTCGTGGCTCGTGAACAGATGGACTGCTAGACGTTTTTATGATGTTCTGGTAAAACCCACCATAAAAAGTCGTTCTTCCGTCTCAGAAGAAGTCCTAGCTGCTGAGTGGTTTGGTGCCAACTAAATCCTTGATGTGTTCTTGCTTCCATTTTCCATCCAATCCGTTTGTACCGTGATAGTTCATCGGTCGAATTGGGTTTATTAATTATGTACGTGAGTCACTGTTATTCGACCATTTCCATTAATCGATTCCTTTCTTGTTTTCCCTTCTCCAATGCAGAGGTAGTACTATCTTGCGTTCAGAACAATTCACTCGATTGCGTCTCTCAGACATTCCTTATACTGGACACTGCCCTCGTTGCAAATATTGCTTTTTCAATTTATGTAATGTTTATCCTTGCACCTCGAGAGAGACGATACGGTTTCGTGGACACTATGTCACTGTCGCTCAGTAACACTTGCAGACATTTGTGTTTCTGTGTAGTGCGTATCAGTCCTTATCGTTTGCCAAGATACTGGGCAGCTATACTATTTGGTCGTTCAATATTCGCGAAATACGCTCTTCCCGCGATTACGTGACTTATCGTTATCGCGTTAGATGTGTGAGTGATGGGCCTGGCAGTTGATATAATAATTTTACAGTGCTCTGTGCGACATAAAGCGAATTTGAAAGTAATAAAATTTTGGCCAACTAGTACAATACATCATACCATGAAAGTAATAATTTGTTTCAATTTTTACTAATTTTTGCGCAAGCCGTTAACATACTTTTTTTACTTGCAACCAAATATTATATATAGGTTTAAAATACAGCTCGCCGTAGTAAAGGTAACCTTTTAAGTTATAAACTGTAATAATTCATATTTTATTAATCAAAGGTATAAAAAGCACACTTGTGTACGAATTTCAAAAATGAAATTACGTTGGAATAGCTGCAAATTTCTATCGCTGCCGGATTTGTAACATTGTTGTATTGAGTAATAAAAGAGTGCCATTTTATAAAATGCTTGCAAAGTTTATTATACTTTTATAGGATATGAGGATAGCCAACACCATTATAATATTTACTATGAGTAGTGATTAAAGTAAGTTGTTCAGTTCAGTTTGGGAGTTTGCTGTAGGAAAAGTTCCATGCAACGTGACGTCGATGTGGAAGCTTTGGGAGAAGTAGACAACTTTCTGGGTCCTCTAGCCTTAACTACGCTGTTCGTTAGCTCATGAAGGAAGTACTCTTTACGCTCCGGTGGATTCACCAGTCGGAAGTACGGTCCAAATGGCCCTGAAGAGAATGGCAGAAGAAGGTTAATTAGAGCAATGGTTGTACTGATATTATGGATGTTGGCAATACATACTCGATACAGTCGGCCAAGGAATGACGTTCTCGGACCGTGGTATGCCATTGATCGCAAAGGAGGTCCAGAGATCCACCATGATCTTAGCCATTTGAGTATGTTCCTCATTGAGGGTATTTGACATGGGGAACAAGAACTTGAGCTCATCACCATGTCCGACAGTGTTGGGGAAATCATAAGGGAAGCCAGGTGTTACTGGAGACGGTGGTCCAACGTAGTCGAAGTTGTAGAGATAGACTTTTCCAGGATGCGCTCTCGCGAAGCGATTAGCCTCCTCCATAGATCCATACTTGAGGGCCAAGTTTCCAGCAATCTGTAGGAAAGATGAAGTAATTAGGATAGGAATGGGAGATCATTTTGCGATATTGATCACTCACGTCAATGAGTACAGGAACTATCTCCGAGAAGTTGGCACGATACATTTCCTCCCATGTAGCTTTGCTCAACAGTTCGTAACCAACAACGGCATCGACAAAAGCTCCAGATCCGAACTTGATGTTGACGGTCTTGACAAACTCTAGGAATTCCCAATGAGAGTCAAACTCGATGGGTTCAGAGCCCAGGGCATAGCGGAAGTATTCGTTGAAGAAGATAAGACCCTCCTGGGAGTTCATGCCGAAGATGATCTCGACATCGCGGAAGTAGGTAGATTCTCTTGGGTGAACGGGCATGAAGCTTTGATTACCGAATGCTCCACCGATAGTAATGCAAGCTCCAGCAACCTTGGGATATCCGGGTGAGCTGAACTCATTTCTCTGTTCTCAGTAGAAGAAGAGAATAGGTGCGTTATAAAGGTTAACTCGTTTAGCTTTTAAAGTACAAACCTTATGCTGGTCTTGAGCCTCAACTAGATCCTTGACAGAGGCACTCTTGAGGCAGCTATCGATCGCTTCAGGAGATGTCAGTGGGCAACCGATGATGCTGGCGATCTCGTATGCACCCTCGGTAGGATCCTGACAGATGACCCACGGCATGAACAAGGTACCGGACTGGATGATGGCGCGTTTGAAGAGCCCCTTAGGTACACGCGGGCTATGAAGCATGGCGGACACGGCATGTCCACCAGCAGACTCACCGAAGATTGTTACATCGCGAGGATTTCCACCGAAGTGATGAATGTGTCGGGATACCCATTGAAGTGACTCGAGCACATCATACATAGCGGCATTACCAGGAATACCCTCAGTACCGGTAGAGAGGAAACCGAGTGTACCCAAGCGATACTGAATGACGACAAGGACGATGTCCTTCTCTAGCAAGTACTCAGGTCCGAATCGTTCAGCTGATCCGACCACAAACGCGCCACCGTGGATGTAGAGCATGACAGGACGTCGAGCTGACAGCTGAACGAAGAGCTCTGTTAGATGTGACGGCTAGTGTTGTGGGAGACAGAACAACTTACATTGTTCGAGTAGACGGACAGGGTGAGACAATCCTCGGCGTCGGGATCTTCTATAGAGATGGTGCGTCTCTGTGGGCAGGCACGACCAGGAGCGGTTACGTTCGCAACTCCTCCCCAGCCACGTACGCTTCTTGGTGGCCGGAAACGGTTTCTTCCGACTGGGGCCTCAGCGTACTTGATGTTGAAGAACTTGAAGATGGGACGCCTAGTCCAGGCCGTCTCTCCCATGATTCCCATGACCGATCCTAACCTTCCTATTCTCACAACCGGATATCGACTAGTCTGGGCAACGGAGGTGCTGGTGATCGAAGCGATCACTAGCACAAACAGTAGCACGGCTACTGAATTGCGAAGAAGTCCCATGTTGCTCAGGAATTTGCAGGTCTCTGTAGTTTGGTCTGTGGAGGCCAAACACTGTTTGAAGCGAGTAACCAAAGCTGCATCCTTTTATACGGATCTGGGGTACTAGTAGCACCCAGTTCTACATCATAAAAAGGGGTGCGATATCGCTTATCGCTCGATTTTGGAGGGTTGGTAATTCGCTGATAATATTTGTGGGATTGTAAAGCAATTTTATTGGCTATTGCACGAGATTGTCAAAAGTGCATATCGGATGTTTCATTGAATTTGCGGATTAGTATACCTTAGCGGTCATTTAGTTGATTGCACTGGTAAATGAACTTGATTGCTGTCTGGGAGTCTGCACACTTGTGTTGTATAAGGAATACCGCTGATAAGACCGTAGACGGCAAACATATCGATAGCATGGTAATTTTCGCAAAGAAAGCCGTTATCACAATTAGCAATGCTGTTAAGATTAATCTTTGATCACCCGTGACTTGTAGCATGTGCCGGAACGGAAATAAGATCGCTGATACGCTATGCCCTGTAGAATAAAACAGAAACAATTCAATGCCTCCGGTTCCGGTCTCTATATCAAATGTAATAAATCGAGGGAATTCCCCATGTAATTCAAATGTGGGATAACATAAGGTAACTGTTAATTAATATTAACGGACAATTCGATAGGTTAGAGCTTTTCACTATTCCCGGCAGATGGCTCTTCAGATAATGTTCTGATATGGCCATATGTAGGATACTTCGAGTCGAGTGTTTCCGATTGTTCGGAAGTGCGAAGAAGGGATTGACCTGAGACACTCTTTCGATAAATCCCGAGGAAGGTGATCAATTTTTTAGCGTCGTGAAATATAAAAAAGATCGCTTAAAAAACGCCTTTTCATTTATTTTATAATAACTCGGGAGAAAGAAAGAGCCTGTTGCAAATCGTTGCAACAGTAACTGATAAGAAGAATTAAAAAACTGTTTAGGTGAAATTATGCTAAGATCATGTAACATCCACTTACTTTTTAACCTGGGTATCTAATATTGGTCATTTAGCGTGGCCTTATGAGATGTGTTTGGCTGTGACGATTTTTGGTTTAAAATAGGAATATAAGTAATTCGAACACAAAATCGCGGGTAACGTCATTTTTGTATGAATGCGATCACCCATGAAGTTAATTTGCATTTCTATCATACTTGCGCAAAAATCGAAGACTCAACCGTGTAAGCATTAGTGTTAAACAGTAAATTATCGCAGTAAATGAGTAGTGTTTTATTAATATGTATCAACAGGATATTATTAAAAGGATTTCGGAAAGCGAAATTTGACTACAAAACATATGTAGCAGTCGGTTCAGACTTTGACGTCATAGATATACTCCCTTCACTACGTATCCAAATTAGTTGAAAGACTAAACAATGTAATAGATAAATATCTAAAAAAAAATACAACCTTAACTATTAAATGTCTTGTAATTGTCTGAACCAAACCGGTTAATTCTAAATTTCCGATGTATGTTAAATCTAAATATTTATTTTTTTTCTGAAAAAAATAAATAATAGATCGTCCGCTAATTCATTGGAAGAACGCTCTTATCATACTACGTTTACCGTTACACCGTGGCTCGTAGTACAAATATGACCGATGGAACCGTGTGGAAGGTGGAACTTGACCTACGGTAGCAAAATTGACCAAGCTCGTATCTGAACAGTACTTTGATCAGCCGATAAGCCAATTTATGAATGGTTTATTGTTGTAGTAAACGGAAAGGTAGGAAGGTACGATTTATTGTGTTGAGTAAAGTTGACCTATAAGCAGGAAGCATGAACCGGTTTATTATCTATAAGCTTCAATGTACAGATAATGAATGAAATGCATTCGCTCCGTGCATGCGCGCGATCGGCCTCTTCACAGAGATAAGAAGGCGGTCCATGAATGAAAGCTCAAAGCTCACGAGTGCGTTATCCCGTCGTTGGAGGTCCGTCGTATCGTAGCGTAACGTAAGGTTATCTCAATCAGTCAAGGAACACGTGAAAAAGAAGTGTGATGCTTGATAATTATTTTATTGTGTGGTCGAGCCCTTGTATAACGTCGACATCATTCGGGTAACTTAAGTGGACTGGATTGTTTAGTGTCTAGGAACACGGTTTAAGAAAAGATCGAGGCAATCCGACATCGAAACAGAAGATTCGGCTGGCTCTTGGGCAGCTTTGGCCTTCTGGACAGTGTTCGTTAATTCTTCGACGAAGTACTCTTTCTGCTCTGGCGGATTCACCAATCGGAAGTACGGTCCAAACGGTCCTGAAGAGGTGTGTAGGAAAGTTGAATGAAGATTAGTTCATTAACAAGGGTATGCTATTGTGGAGACAGTATTTGAAATACATACTGGACACAGTGGGCCACGGAATGACGTTATCGGACTGTGGTACGCCAGTGATCGCAAAGGAGGTCCAGAGATCCACCATGATCTTAGCCATTTGAGTGTGTTCCTCATTGAGTTCGCCCGAAGGGAATAGGAACGTTAGTTCATCACCATGTCCGACTGAGTTGGGGACATCGTATGGGAAACCTGGTCTCATCGGAGACGGTGGTCCAACGTAATCGAAGTTGTAGAGATAGACCTGTCCAGGAAGAGCTTTAGCGAATCGGTTCGCCTCCTCGACGGATCCATACTTGAGGGCCAAATTTCCGGCAATCTATAGAGAGGAAAAATAAAGTGGTTGGAATAGAAATGGGAGACCATTTTGCGATCTCGATCACTCACGTCAATGAGTACGGGGACCAACTCCGAGAAGTTCGCACGTCCCAGTTCCTCCCATGTAGCTTTGGTCAGGAGCTCATAACCAACAACGGCATCGACAAATGCTCCAGATCCAAACTTAGTGTTGACGGTTTCTACAAACTCCAGGAACTCCCAGTCCGATTCAAACTCGAGCGCACTCAATTGGGAGTCCAGGGCGTACTGGAAGTATTCGTTGAAGAAGATAAGACCCTCCTGGGAGTTCATACCGAAGATGATCTCAACATCGCGGAAGTAGGTAGATTCTCTGGGGTGAATGGGCATGAAGCTTTGATCTCCAAGAGCTCCACCGATAGTGATGCAAGCTCCAGCAACCTTGGGATATCCGGGGGAGCTGAACTCATTCCTCTGCAAAACAAAATTTCGGTTTCATAGTATTGATATGCATATTAGGGAATAAGGATGTGATGTACACACCTTATGCTGGTTTTGAGCTTGAACCAGATCCTTGACAGAGGCACTCTTGAGACAGTTATCGATTTCTTCTGGAGTTGTCAGAGGACAACCTATGATGCTGGCGATCTCGTATGCTCCTTCAGTAGGATCCTGACAGATGACCCACGGCATGAACAAGGTACCGGACTGGATGATGGCGCGTTTGAAGAATCTCTCCGGTACACGTGGGCTGTGAAGCATGGCGGACACGGCATGTCCACCAGCAGACTCACCGAAGATCGTTACATCATCAGGGTTTCCACCAAAGTTGTGAATGTGTCGGGATACCCATTGAAGTGACTCGAGCACATCATACATAGCGGCATTACCAGGGATAGCCTCAGTCCCGGTAGAGAGGAAACCGAGTGTACCCAAGCGATACTGAATGACGACAAGGACGATATCCTTCTCTAGCAAGTACTCAGGTCCCCATCGCCGAGCCGAACCGAGAACAAATGCTCCTCCGTGGATGTAGAGCATGACAGGACGCTTAGCTGTAAGCTGGATGAGGAGCTTGGTTAGATGTGGTTAGAAGATTTATTATTAGTTGATAACTTACATCGTTGGAGTAGACGGACAGTGAGAGACAATCCTCGGCATTAGGGTCCTCTGTAGAGATGGTACGTCCCTGTGGGCATTCGCGACCAGGAACGGTAACATTCGCGACTCCGGACCAGGGTAGAACACTGAGCGGAGCACGGAACCGTTGCTCTCCGACTGGGGCCTCAGCGTACTTGATGTTGAAGAACCTGTAGATTGGGCGAGCAGTCCAGGCGGTCTCTCCCATGATTCCCATGACAGATCCGAGCCCCTCGATGTCCACTACTGGATACTGGTCATCTGCTAGGGAGCTGCTGGTGATCGAGGCAATCACAAGCACGGATAGCAGAGCGGTCACCGAATGCTGAAGACGTCCCATATTGTAAATTGCAGTTTTTACTATGCAGGTCAATCACTTTCTGAGGTTGTTAGCCTAGTCTGCATCCTTTTATACGAGTTTATAGGCGATAGAAGGTACCAGGTCTTATCAGGTGTGGTCTGATGGCGGCATATGCTTTTTTGTGGCGATGATAAAGGTTATGTGATTGTATAATAAATTGCATTGCTCTGTGAATATGATTCAGGTACAGCGACACACAGGAGAGATTAAAGACCATGTTGATAAGTTAAGATGCAAGAGATTGAGATGATTGTAGGTCAGATTGATGTTCCATAAACTGTCGGTAGCCAATGAAACTGATCGATGGGGGCTAGACGGTTCGCGTCGTATCAAGGGTACAACAGATAAGGCCGCATAACCGAGGGTTGGTAATTTTCGCGAAGACCACGTTTATCGCAACAGGTATTCGCAATGCTATCAAGAACAATCTTTGACCGTGTGTGGCTGACAACATGTTTATGAGCGGAAGTAAGCCTTTTGGACAAATAATCTATATGAAATAAAACGCTAGCAACTTAGGGCCCGATGTCCCAATAGCTGTAGCGAATGGAATAAATTGAGGGATTTCCCCAATAGTTATGGCTAGGAATTAACTTTTCCTTTTGTATTTTTTCTAGTTTTTACTTGTACATCCCACAAGAATCCTTGTAGGGATTAATATTAAGATAGCTTGAATGGATAGTTAATGATATTTTATATTTTGTACTTAATTTAAATCTGCAGATTACAATTCATTTCTTTATCCTTGCTTCATTTTTCTGTATTCTTCTGTGGAGTTCAACACGTTTTGTCTTATTCAAATATATGTCAATATTTTCACTCTCTAAAATTGCTCGGTATATCGTTAAGTTAACACAATTCTGGACACAAAGCACCAAGGGCATCTTTTCGCCTGAACTGCGCTTTACCGAATGCCGACTATCTGTCAATTTTATTTTCACGCTTGCTAAGAACTAAGATATCCAAATGACAACCAAGGTATGTACAGTTTTGTACGTTACAATCTCAAAGTTTTCTTTTACGTAACGGTTTATTGGGTCATGCCTATCGTATATGGCTTTATAAACTTATAATGCAGTTGAGTTATGTTCCTTCTTGCTACAGGGTGGAGTTTCAAGTTGGATTCGAACCATGGTGGGTTTTGGTGAAAAATGATGTGAATGTTTTTTATCATTAGCCTATTAGTCATGTTCCTCTTGTTAAGAGAATTATTGTTTGGATGGGCTCTTGGGACGAAGGAACTAATTCGATTATAATATTTTTCAAGTAATTGTAATTTAATATATATTGTGACTGTGAGTTTTATCAAGGAACCATGAATGAATATCAAATGCTTGACGAGCAGTTAGTTTTATAAGGGCACAATGTTTGAAAGACGTCAGTTGTTTCTATTTATCTAATTATTGCAATTTCATAATTGCTTATAAAAAATAAGTTAGAACGAAGTTTAAAACTACTATATTTTCTTAATCATAATCGATGTGTATATTATGTTGAAAAATATTGTTTTATGCAACCAGTTAGATTGATTGAAATCAAAAGAAAGACAGTTTCGAAATTTTTAATAATTATTTCGTACACGCTGAAAAAGAGAATGATGAGACAACAACTCTAATAAACAAGACTGACCAACTCTTAGTCTATAAAGTTTCGATGTGATAATGTGTTCATAATCAGAAATGTATGTAGAAATGTATGTCCATTTGTACATACGTGATGGGCTTGATCTTCATTGAAGAAAAGTTATTGTACCAAATGAGAATAAGAAGTGTGAGTAACAATATACATAAGTAGACCTTGATCTTGAGTATATTGGACAATGCTCCTATCAGGGTAGTATTTCGCTCAGTGTAAGCTGATTGTAGGAAGGAATGCAAGATAAGTCAGTTTATGAAATGGTTTATCATAGTAGTAGATCGGAAGGAGGAGACAGGAAAATCGGTCTGGAAACAGGAAACATGAACCGGTTTGTTATCAGGCTAAAGCGTAGATATGAATGAAATGCATTCGCTGCGTGCATGCAAGCGATCGGCCCCTTCGCCATGATAAGAAGGTGGTCGTGAATGAAAGCTCAAAGCTCACGAGCCCCCGTCTTTCGACCTATCGTATTGTAACGTAAGGTTATCTCAGTCAAGGAACACGTGAAAAAGAAGTGTGATGCTTGATAATTATTTTATTGTGTGGTCGAGCCCTTGTATGGGATCGAAATCATTAGCGGAGAGGTAGTAGTGGTCATATACGCTTTAATGGGGGTCATTGTTTAGTGCTTGGGAGCTCGTTTCAAGAAGAGATCGAGACAGGCCTTCCTCGAAACCAAAGATGTTGCTGGCTCTTGGGCAGCTCTAGCCTTTTCGGCGGTGTTCGTTAGCTCATTGACGAAGTACTCTTTGTGCTCAGGTGGGTTCACGAGTCGCAAGTATGGTCCAAACGGTCCTGAAGAAAACACAAGAAAAATGGAAAAGGTATGGTTAAAATAACGCGGACAGATTTTGTGGATAACTGCAATACATACTGGACACAGTGGGCCAGGGAATAACATTGTCTGCCTGTGGCACGCCAGTGATCGCAAAGGAGGTCCACAGATCCACCATGATCTTAGCCATTTGAGTGTGCTCCTCATTGAGGGTATTTGACATAGGGAACAAGAATTTGAGCTCATCACCATGTCCGACTGAGTTGGGGACATCGTATGGAAAGCCTGGTCTCATCGGAGACGGCGGTCCAACGTAGTCGAAGTTGTAGAGATAGACTTTTCCAGGAAGAGCTTGTGCAAATCGGTTCGCCTCCTCGACGGATCCATACTTGAGGGCCAAGTTTCCGGCAATCTGTAGGAAGGTGAAAAGTTCAAGTATTTAGAATAGATGCGGTAGACCGACCTTGTATTCAGATCGACTTACGTCAATGAGTACGGGGACCAACTCCGAGAAGTTCGCTCGACCCAACTGCTCCCAGGTTGCTTTGGTCAGGAGCTCATAACCAACAACGGCATCGACAAATGCTCCAGATCCAAACTTGATATTAACGGTCTTGACAAACTCCAGGAACTCCCAGTCCGATTCAAACTCAATTGCACTTTGCTGGGAATCCAACGCGTACTGGAAGTATTCGTTGAAGAAGATAAGACCCTCCTGGGAGTTCATACCGAAAATGATCTCGACATCGCGGAAGTAGGTTGATTGTCTTGGGTGAACGGGCATGAAGCTTTGATCTCCAAGAGCTCCACCGATAGTGATGCAAGCTCCAGCAACCTTGGGATATCCGGGGGAGCTGAACTCATTTTTCTATAAAATGAAGAAACATGTTTGAAAATCGATGCACTAAGTGTGCTAAGATAGCAATGCCCTCACCTTATGCTGGTCTTGAGCCTCAACCAAATCCTTCACAGAGGCACTCTTGAGGCAACTATCGATCTCTTCTGGAGTCGTCAGCGGACAACCTATGATGCTGGCGATCTCGTATGCTCCTTCAGTAGGATCCTGACAGATGACCCACGGCATGAACAAGGTACCGGACTGGATGATGGC
>KB671868.1:56685-72788 GCA_000349105.1 Anopheles epiroticus
CTGTAGATTGGGCGAGCAGTCCAGGCGGTCTCTCCCATGATTCCCATGACAGATCCGAGCCCCTCGATGTCCACTACTGGATACTGGTCATCTGCAAGGGAGGTGCTGGTGATCGAGGCAATCACAAGCATGGATAGCAGAGCAGTCACCGAATGCTGAAGACGTCCCATGATGTAAACTGCAATAGTGCTCGGTCTCTGAGGTGAAGAGCTTCTACTTTGCAGGTCGATTACTTTCTGAAGCTCTGTAGCCAAAGCTGCATGCTTTTATACGAATTTGTAGGCGATAGAAGGTACCAAGCCCTATCAGGTGTGGTCTGATGGCGGTTCATGATATCTTGTGGGGATGATAAGGGTTATGTGATTGTATAATAAATTGCATTCGGTAGAGAAGCTGATACTGAAGGCCCACCACACAGGAGAGATTAAACGCCATGCTGATAAGCTGTGAATCCAAAGATTGAAATCATAATTGGTCAGATTGGTGTTTCATGCAAGGGTGGACATTGTTTGAATATGTTGGTAAAGGAAACGTAGCGTGTTTCATGCTACACAAAGGGTGCAACAGATAAGGCTGTAGTCTGCAAGCATATCGGTGGGGGGTTCGTAATTTTTCCACGAAGAAAGCCCGATAACCGGTATTCGCAAAGCTATCAAGAACAATCTTTGATCACGCGTGGCTGGTAACAAGCGCAACGAGCGGAAGTAACAATTAAACGAATGTAATCTTTATTGATTTAAATAAAAAAAATCCAGACGATGGTTTGGAAATCCCCGTGGTCTATGTAAACAGTTTCGTAAAGATATGGGGAGATACTTTGTTCATTTTGTGCATTGAAGGTGCGGTTAAATCGTTTGCCAATTTCATTCTCATTTTTGGCACAACAGCTGCAATTGTTC
Source organism: Anopheles epiroticus (assembly GCA_000349105.1). NCBI lineage: Eukaryota > Metazoa > Arthropoda > Insecta > Diptera > Culicidae > Anopheles > Anopheles epiroticus. The sequence continues at coordinate 57,585 of KB671868.1, forward strand.
AAGGCTTACAATCGATCTCTCTGTCTGTGACATTAAGTGCATTGCAGTTGTCGTCAACGATGTTTTAGAGTTATCGGTGTCCCCGATCGCGAAGTTTCATATTAGCACGCTGTCTGCTATATCCAGCATCACCGCTAACTAACAACGAAGTTCCCGGAGCATTAGATACCGGTGCCTTACAGTGGTGTAGTGAGAAGCTATATATATTTTTTTTATTCCGTAGTGACGGCCTGGCCGTATTGCGTGACTAAGTGTACCCGTCCATATCAAGATTGTTAATCCTGCGTATGGGGGGTTGTGACTAAGTGTACCCATAGCAGAATAGTCAATTCTGCGTATGGGGGGCGGTAGTGGTCAGAATGAGATTCGAACCGGCGACGGGCCTTTTGACAGCCCTACGCTGTTACCACTGGACCACCGAGCCGGCCCGAGAAGCTATATGTTTGCTGTGAATTTTAATGTGTTTATCAAAAGTGTATTTCCAAAATTAATTAATTACAAGTCTTATGGATTTTCGTTACTGGTTTTAGATGGCGAACACTGATTTATTCAATTCACATTACAACCTTTATCAAAGTTTACTGCAAGAATGGCTGCAAACCCATTCTCGGGGGACAGCCGACAGCAACAGATCCGCCTGCACAATTAGGCCTCCGCTAGTTTTGGCAGGATTCATTCTGTTCATTTATGTTTTTGGTGAAACATTCGGAAGCATATGTTTTATCACATCAAATTGGTGCAGTGGAAGCGCTCTGGTTACATATAGTGTTGGGTAAAGTAGCACCATTCAGAGTGCGGTGTGCACACGCACCTTTTTTAAAGTGTACCAGTGCGCACCCCGCTGGCACCGAGAATACCACTAGCACCAGTGCGCTCCGCTAGCTCCGAGAGCACCGCTAAGGAGAATTCATGAAGAAGAGTAATTAATGGGTAAAAATCCCACACTACCCGATGTTGGGTATTTTTTGGAAGATCCTTTCTCAGTTACACCTAACTAGTTGGGTTTTGAATGCGCCCCGACTAGTGAATTCATACTCGATAGTTGGGTTGTATGACAGCTATGCAATTGTGCATTTACAATCCAAGTAGCCTTGCTTTATTACGCAAATTGCGTTTTACTGTTCGCTTTTATACCTAAATATAATTGTGTTTTGCATAGTTTTTGAATAATTGTAGATTCAACAGACTACATTTCCATAAAACTAGCATTATTTTGGTAAAATATTGTATCAAATGGAACAGAAAAAATAAAGTGCATCATGCACTTTCATCATGCAGTTGCATTTGACAACCTTGTTGGTTGGCATACGGCTCAGCTATTGAGGTACCAACCATCGAGCAACCCAACTAAACAGGACCCAACTAGTGAGGTTCTGCTGTAAATCAAAATAAAAGGAACAAAATACGTCAAAATTATCTTATTATCATTTTACCTCCCCGAGAAATAACAACTTTTGTCTTTGCACAGCAACTAGTGTGTTCGCTCTAAATAGTTGGGTTGTTTGACATGCGTGATGATGGACAAATAGCAATAAGATCTTCCGGTGTCTACCGAAAACAAACAATTATTGGCAAACGGTTATATACAACTATTCAACAACCCGACTAACTAAACATATATATTCAAACAAAATTGTACGATAATTCAGACCATCTCCAGCTCGAAGAACGCCAAGACGTTCATGAAATGCATCAAGCCCGGGTTGCAGCACCGTAAAAAGAATGTACACCGCTGCCGGTGGTGCTCATTGGTGCTGCTGGTGCGCATCAGCCTCGTGGTGTACTGCGCACTGTCCGCACAGTAGCACTATACCCAACACTAGTTACATACTTTGCTAGATTCTTCTGGTTCGTATAATCGTCAAGCGAAGCTTGATTTGTTAAACTCTAATTGCAACTAATTACATCCTCCTAGTTGCTTCGATCTTCTTCACAGTTGAACTGTAGAAACGAGATAGCGATATTTATGATCAGTAAGAAAATGCAGCACTCTCTAAGCCAGTGTCGCTAAAACAAAATATTGTTATTAATTTGTTCAATTCTTAGCTCACTTGTCTTACGTTACAGCCTTTTGATATATTTTTGCTTTGCAATAGATGTGGGCAGATTGTTTGTTTTTTTAAGAATAAGAATGTTCCAGTTTTATCATACTAAAGACCTGAATGTAAACGGCAGTTTTTTGTTCATTTGATCATCGTGTGGACGGGTATCCGATACGTCGAATCCCTTCATGAAAGAGCTGGTCGTTCTACGTTTCGCCGTGTTAGGTAGGTGTATCTGGGGTAAAACGGTTACCTGCGTTTTATAGTAAATTTACAGGAATAATTATATTTCTAATGTTCTAAAATATGTTAATTACGTTGCTTTAGAACCACATTGTAAGGTTCATAGTCGACTATTTCTGTACAAATTAATGATAAATTAAGTTGTTGCTCAAAATGATATTTTTATTATCGTCTCTATAATAAGCTTTCACGAATAATTTTAACGAAGACTGAGTAAACTCATAATGTCAAAGCGGACAAACGATGTAGTTTGGGCTTAATGTTTGAGCACAACATAGCAGAAACATCGTGTAGTATCGTTATGTATAGATTTTTTATGACAAAAGTTATAATTTAATACCATTTTAAAGTTTTGCAAGTAAAAACTGGCTAATCGGTGAGTCACAACATGGGGCAAAACGGTCGATTACAAATTATTCGCGTCAGTAGACATTGCTTTTTATTTCTTATTTTTATTATTTTATTTGAACTATTTTCTTGAATGAGAATGAAAGCAAAAAATCCGTATCCGTGACCGTTTTGCCCCAGGTACCCCTGATTCATGAACTTCCTGGTCGTTCGCCTTTCTTGTTGTGGCGAGTTCATACGCTCACGCACTGTAGAAACACTCAGGAAGAACAGAAAGAAACGTGCGATTGTGGGTCTATTTTCACATCTCTATTCACATCTTTAAGTGATGGTATAGTGTCCATTTAGTGATGATAGCTCAGAATGCTATTTACAATAAATAAAATAAAAACTTTGAAAATTATTTGGCAAGAAATTAAAATCCTGATTTGGGGGCTCCCAAGAATTTTCCCATGTTATATGAATATTCGTTTTGTATAAATTGTTGTATAACTAAAACAAATTCACACAAATTCCTTCAAGTTGTGGCTAAAATCAATCGTTTTGTTTGAGTGTATTTTGGTCTAGAAAATGGATTGTATAGCATAATACAGACTACTGTTGGTAATAGTACCACTATTGGCACCTTCACATAGCATTAATGAATAGTTCTGCAAGCAAGTTTCAACACTAATTGCTGGTTTCCTCGGTTCACTATAGTATGGTAAATATTATTATTATACTGAAAACATAGTTAAGAATATGGAAACCATTATTACTGCGGCAACTGAAGCCTGTCTAACAGTGTGTGCCAGCGATCTTTCGTGTGCACTGACTGCATATTCGTCGTAAAAGTTGCTTCCGATGCTGAAAGGGCTGTTGATGTGCATGTAAGGGCCGGTAGGAGCTAAAAAGATAGAGAAAAATGTATCGGTTAAATAAACGTGAACAAGCAATAGCTTGAAGATGCACTCGGAATACCATTAACTTTCGGCCACGTCGGTACGCCTCTGGCTGATTTCGGAACGCCCTCGATAGCAAACGATGTCCACAGGTCGACCATAACCTCGGACATCAGTGTGTCAGCCGCATTCAGTTTGGTGACATGCTCGGGATAAGGAAACAGATACATGTTGTCATCCGAATGGTGAGCACCTCCCCGGAACGGATAGTGTGACGTGTTGGCGCCATACCCGAAGCGCGTATGTTCACCCTGGTAGTCGAACGAATAGAGATAAGTTTCCTTCTCGCTGTAGCGTGCGTTGTTCTGTACATCTCGCAAAACGGGCGCTTTTATCACGATTGTACCGGCAATCTGGAACGATGTTATGCAAAGATAGCAAGATAAGGTGTCAGATCACTTGTGCCAATGGTCCGGAAGATGACACCAACACTCACGTCTATTATGCCCGCCATAAGCTCGGTAAAGTTTCCGCTTTGCAGCTGCTTCTCGGTAAACAGAGAATCGATTTCGTATCCCGCCAGTGCCCCGCTATGCTCGTCGATGCCGAAGATCCGGTTTGCGATGTCGATAAGATCGTACTGATTGAACGGCTTACTGTCGATCAGCTCCATCGCCTTCAGCATATCGTACAGACCGGTCAGCATGAACGATCCGTCGTGTTTGGTTGCGCCCGCCATCATGCGCACATCTTTGCGCACCTGCCCAGTTCGCATCACGTGGATCGGATCGGTGGGTAGAAAACCTGAGGGGCCACCGACGACCATACCGCACCCGCCAATATTGTCGATGCCTTGATTCAACATCCGATCTTCCTGCAATGAGGTTGCAAAAGGCTTTTTGTCAACAAAAAATTGTTTGTACTCGTTACGATCATGCTTACCGAATGCTTGTCGAGCGCCTTGAGCAAGCTCAGTACCGGCAACTCTTGCAGGCACAGCTCCACATCCTGTATCGGACGTACCACATCGCAGCCCGCGAAACGAGCAATTTCTTTAGCATTCTCCACTGGGTTCGGATCGATCGCCCAGGCACTGGTAGATCCGCCCGATTGTAGAATCACCTGCGAAAAGTACGCCGGTGGCACGAGCGGACTGTAGAGCAGCGCACTAACGGCTGCCGCTCCTGCCGACTGCCCGAAAACGGTCACACGCTTCGGATCACCGCCGAAGCTTCCGATGTGGTCCTGTACCCACTTGAGCGCCAGCACGACGTCGAGCATGCCCGCATTGCCCGGAATCGTTGACGTCATGGTGGAGAGGAAACCGAGTGCTCCGAGCCGATACTGTACGGCGACCAGCGTGACGTCACGCTCGAGCAAATAGTTCGGGGGATGGTCGGTCGCTTTGCCGAGGTAAAACGAGCCGCCGTGGATGTATACCATGACGGGATAGCTGGCAGTCACCTGGTTTTGTTGAAGATGTCAGTTTAAGTGTCGTCCTATCACTAGGTGAGATGACTTACGTTTTTCGTGTAGACTGATAGCGAGAGGCAGTCCTCGGTGGCGGACGTTATGTCAGCCGGTTGGAGCTGATCGGTTATACCGGGCTGAGGGCAAGGTCGGCCTGGTGTTGACACATCCTTGGCCGTGTTCCACGGTGCGATCGGCACCGGAGCTTTGAAGCGTCGCGTACCGACCGGTGGCTCCGCGTACGGTATGTTCAAAAACTGGTGCACAAGCTGCTGCGTACGTGCCGTAACCGTTTCGGACCCGATAACCTCACCGAGACCCTGAATTTGTACCGTGAGTGCGCTGGAGGAACTGGTCGCGACGAGACACAGTACGACGGCAAGCAACGCCGTTTGCAAAACCGGCACGTTCAACATCTTGCTAATGACTGGCCCGCTTCTGCGGAAAGTGACGATATCTGTACGCTAACTCGAAGCAGGCTACTCCTCCCGCTACCCGTCTAGCGTTGTCGATGACCGTTGCTCAGTGCAATACATGATGACTGTTGGACGATAAAACTGATAAGGCCTGCTGTTGTTGTAGGATAACCGGGTGAGGTGTGTCGATAATGAGGGCCACACAAGAGAGGATTGTTAACTGTTATACAGGAGGAGAGAGAGAGAGAGTGGGAATGCAAACACACATACCTTGTCGACACTGTCCAATAATTCGGGTGCGATAGTTAAACAGATAGATAACGAATCAATCAAACTGCGGTAAACGATTGCAAATTGCTGTTTCGAACAAATTCAATTTGTCACTCCACGTGACCTTCAGTTCCCAGGATAGTTGTAGACCTGTGGGTAAACTTTATGGAATGAAGCTCGGCGCAAAGGGCCATCAAATTGAAAACGCTCAATTGGCACATGCTAATGTGGAAATGAAAGTGTCGAACGTTACCCGAAACACCAGACTGTCGAACACGGTGGCTGCTGTGAAACGGCATGTTTTTGTGCCCTATAAGTTTTGGCAAACCTGTTTGGTGAAAGATTTATTGAAGGTGTAAGCGTGTGTGCGTGTTTTGTTGTTTATTCACGCTGTTCGCTTCGTTTACGTTTGTTTTGTGTCTGTTTTGTAATGAGGTGCCACCTATTTCAATGATGGAAAGAGCGTGTGGTTTTGTGTGTTTTCATGATCGATGATGTGTTTTTTTATGTTTGTCTGGAATAAGTTACGTGACGTATTGACTTTTCTGAAATAATAATCTAGCTGGTCGGTTTTACGGCTTTACAAATATCGTATTGACACGCTACAAGCTTTTGTTTTGTTGCTTTCACTTATTTTCTGTTCTTACATTTAATTTTCAATTACATGAACTAGACTGACAATTGATAATAATAGTTTACACAATTGTTAAGAAAACACTTAACTTTGAACTAAAGTGAGTAATAATAATTACTGTTTAGTATTAACAGCTTGGATGGTATCTTAAAATTGTTCACAAAAACTATTTACTTATCGGTCAAAGTTAAACTGTAATGCCGACCCATGACATCGACTAACGGTGTCAAAAACTGATATTTGCGATCTTATCTTCTCCTGGTATCTTATTTATTGCACATAACCCGGAGTACAGTGGTGTTCAGGTCTGTCGATTTAGCTCAAATTAAATTTATATTTTAAATAAAGAAAAAAACAGGAATTGTAAGAATTGGGGAACAATGGAACGCACGTAAAGAAATGGCATAGAAAATATGGAAAATCCACGGAAATCATTATCATACTTAATTAGAAATGTACAGTAAAACAACTAAAACAACAGTTTTGGGTTTTGTTGAAGAGATAAAAAAATCGTATGTATCTCAACTATACGGCGCAAAATAGGCCACCATACAAAATCAGGAGATTAGGCAATTAGACAAAAACCTGGCCTTGATGGAATGAACTGTTTCTTTTTTACCTGTCAGTCGAAATTCAAAGGGTAGTATCAGTGATAGTTGTAGTACCGGTAACGCTATTAACGTAGCCCAAAAAATAAAAAAAAAAATTAAAATGGGCGTTACAATCAATAATGACTGAAAAGTGGGCGCTGAATGAAAAATGTTTGGGAACCACTGTTCTAGAGGAAAAATGGATATTAATATGAGTAATAGACAGTAATAGACGCCGGTGTCTGCTAATCCGTTATCCTAGCCCTGATGGCGGACCCCTCAACACCATCTTCCCACCTTAGCTTGGGCCTACCACGCCTTTTCTGTCCATGTGGACGGCCTAAGAGGACTTTACGGGCTGGGTCGTCCGGGTCCATGCGTATAACATGGCCAGCCTACCGGAGCCGGGCGAGCTTAATACGCTGCACAACGGAGAGGTCGTTGTACAGCTCGTACAGCTCGTCGTTGTATCGGCTCCTCCATTGTCCCTCCTCACGTATGGGGCCAACAATCCTCCTGAGCATCTTCCTCTCGAACGCGGCTAAGAGGGTTTCGTCAGTTTTGGACAGCGTCCATGTCTCAGAGGCATACGTGAATACTGGAACTATATAGGTGCAATATAGTCCCAGCTTATATTCGAGAGGAACCGTATCTCATTTGGATGCTATCAAGATCATTAATATCCATATCGATAAGCTAAAAAGGATTAAAATACCAACAGAAGTTTAATGGCACTTTATTGAAAAAAGAGAGCAAAATGTCCCTTGTATTATTTGATTCTGCACATTTTTCATCTAGAAAGAAAAACAAAATAAACTATAAAGTGGCATGCATGCTTTTAACCCAGGAAACAATTATTTAACTTTTCATACACTTTCTTTGGGAAAGTGGAAAGGAAAGTTTGAACAAATAAACTTGTTATATGAGGGTCCAGTGTAATAATGTTGTATAAATGATCTTTCTTCTGCTCCATATTTAATGCAATAATATAGGCCTAGGTCTCGCCTTATATCATATGCTCTTGGTTGCTCTATTACCAATTCGTTCGGATGGGAGCTCCATTCACCGTAGATTTATATCTAGACCATGAATATGCTGTATAATTTTGATATTAATTGAGCATTATGTGTCTGTTTAATTAATGCTTGGTGCTCTGGTTAGGCCTTAACCCTATAGAGGTTGTTTTGCCACCCGAGAAGAAGAAGATCCTGAGCTAAGAATGGAGTATGTACATCAATAGAACCCATATGGCACTAGAGGTAGTTGTATTATTAACTACAATTAAAAAAGAGCAAAATAGCCTCTGAAAAATCTAAAAATAATTAGAACATTCTTTATTCCTTAGTTCTTCATGATTTAAGCACAATTATCTTAAATATCATTTCGTTATTCATATAGCAGTGATAATTTAATACTCCTTAGAAGTAGATTTAAAAATCATTCTTTGATATCTGGTGCTTACTACATAAAAACAAATCCACTGAACCATCAACGCGCTTGTCCATGATTTCTCCACTGTGTGGAGTTTTACCGTGGAGCATACCCACTACCGCAAGCCTCCATTCAGCAGTTGTTGATAAGCATCCACAAACAGCAAGCAAAACCGGTTCCCTGTCAGCTGTTGAGCAGCATAAACAAGCTCGTCGTACAAAACATTAGCATTCGTTCTTCCAGAACCGGGGCCAGAGCGTCGAAATCGGTGATAACGACTTCCTAACGGATTGTAACTTTCTTTCAGTTTATTACCAGCAGCGGTACAGATCACAATACACAAAACAACGCTTCTCGCTCGAGTGTAAAAATGTTCGCTTATCAGTGGCGTTTCCCTCTTTTCGTAGGACTCATCCATTTGCTGCTCGTCATGGTTGATTCGGAGGGAAGTTCACCGATTGTGAATTTAACCGATTTGGGTGCGTTGCGAGGCAAGACCGGTACCAGCGCCTGGACGAATCGCAAGTTTTATCAATTCCTGGGCGTTCATTACGCGCAAACAACGTCCGGCAAAAATCGGTTCCGGGTAAGAATGAATTGTTCTACATAAAGCGAATGATTTTATAAGGGTGAATAAAATTATTGTTTTGTTTTCTCCAACAGCCACCGGTAAAAGTAGCACCATGGCAAGGGGTTAAAGATGCAACTCGTCACGGGATACCGTGCCCTCAGTTGAAGCAGATTGCCCTATTTAACGGTAAAGCGTTCGTCAGTGATATGGAAGATTGTTTGACACTGTCTATCTACAGTTCTGATGTAAGTGCTCCTTTCGTCTGTAGAGATATGTTAAATGAATGAGACATCTAATCTATTTGTGTGCTTGATTTACAAAACAGCTCGCCGCCCGCCGTCCCGTAATGGTGTTTGTCCATGGTGGTGGCTTCCACGAAGGCAGTGCCAAAAATCAAACGGGTGAATATCTTATGGAAAAGGACGTCGTGCTGGTAACGATACAGTATCGACTCGGTCCGCTTGGCTTTCTGATGACCAGCACCAGCAACATTCCCGGCAACATGGGGCTGCTGGATATGAAGCTAGCGCTGGAATGGGTACAGGTACATATCGAACGGTTCGGTGGCGATCCGGACAATGTAACGCTGTTTGGCCAGTCGGCCGGTGCGGCCGCCGTTTCCGCCCTGCTGTACAGCCCGAAGGTGCCGGATGGGCTGTTCCACAAGGTGATACTGCAATCGGCCGGCTCTAGTGCACCGTGGGTGTGGGACCGGAAGCCGCTGGAAAGCGTGCGGTCCATTGCCGTAAGCGCAGGGCTGAAGCCGAACGCAACCGATGAGGAGATGGATGAGTTTTTGCAACAGATAGACGTGTGGACGCTGCTGAGAGTGTTCAGCGAGCTGAAGGTGAAGGAAACGTTTGAGCGAGGATTGGATCATGTCGGTGGCAATCGGCTCGTGGCAGGTGATGCCAACGGTTTCCTGCCGCAAACACCGTGGGAGTGCATGCGGCAGGGCAAGATACGGAAGAGCATTCCGATGATGGCGGGCGTTACGAAGCACGAGGGAACGTTTCTGCTGACGGCTGTGTACGATCATTTGAAAGCAACGGGCAAGCTGGATGATGCGGATTTTGTGAAGTACTCGCTGGTCGACGCGGTAAATACGGTGCTTGGTGCATCCGATCCGACCGGTGTGTTGGTTGGGTATCAGACGCGCACACTGTTCACACCGGAGGAGCTGGAAAGTGGTAGCTTTGGGGAGCTAGCAGATGGATTGATCGATGTAAGTACGTCCATTCTGGTCCAAATAAAAAATATGATTTGTTCATATTTTTCTCTTTTTCTTGACTTCCAGTTGGCTGGTACCATATTGATAAAGGCGCCCCTGCTGCGTGAAGCACAAGCGAATGCACGCGTCAACCCGAACGCAACGTACCTTTACTCGTTTGATTACGTCGGAGAGCACACACGGTTCGGGTACGGTGCCGATACGTCCCACTATCCGTTCGGTGGTGGCGTGCACCATTCGGACGACAAGCTGTACCTGTTTCCGTATCCACCCGGCAAGCCGGACCAGTTGAACGAAAATGATACGGCCATGGCAAAGCTAATGGTCGACCTGTGGACGTCGTTCGCAACGGAAGGGGTACCAAACTCGAAACACCTTTCCGTCCCGTGGAACCCGATGACATGTAAGATGCTTGCAATGTTAGGAGTGTGTATTTTTTTTTTGCTAAAAAGAGATTTTTTTTTGCAACCAGCTTACGCGGGTCCGTACTTGCACATTAACGATCCACCGAGCGTTGGCGAGAATTACTACCAGGAGTTTTCCGTCGCAAGCGATGAGAAGCGGCAACGAAGCAAGGAGCCGCTGTAAAGATCTATCGCTATGTACATCATTCATCACATCTCTGGGTTAAAGGTAGGTACAGCAAAAATGGGTGGCAATGGTACGCTAATAAAAGCGAAAACAAAACAAAAAATACCTGTATCCTGGAGGAGCACAAGCAGGCAAAAGAATAAGGTCCGAAAAGTGTGAAACCCTATTGTCCCAAAGGTGACAAAAGGAAGATTTAAACGGGTGGGACGTGGGAAGCAATCTTGTTCCGTGTAGCAACTAGAGACTTTTTTAACAATACTGTAAGATAAACACAAAGGAAGAGGATGAAAAGGGAAAACAACATTCTCAGTAGCATTTAGGCGCACAATGGGTTAGGTACCGAATGTGGGGAAGCAGGATATAATAACAAGGAAATAGAATGTGCCCATTATTCACGGCGAAAGCAAGCCAAGTGGTGGGAATTCAACGTGGACTGCAGGTCAAAAATGCACCGCTCCGCACACATTGGTATAAGGCGAAGAAGCCACCGGAAAACGTGTACCACGCGTGCGAATACCCAAACCGGAAGTTGGCAAGGGAACACCCTTAGCCTAGCGAATGGTGAACTAATGAGTGCATGATTTTAATGCTTAGAAATCAAAACGTAACGGTGGTGGAACAGCAAAAGCACCCAAATTATCGCGGGAAAGCACCGAGTGACACATTTTATCGGGTGGGAACGTGTCCTCCGTTTCCCTCTCGTCCATTTCAAAACCTTGGTGGGTGGGGCGGTTCATGAATGGGTGTTGAGACGGGCGTCCATTGCATTTGACACATTTTAAACGTTTGTCGAACCGCAATCAACGGTGCCGGGCCGCCCTTGGGCTTCCTTTGTGTGTGTGTCCGTTGAGCACGATAAAAGCGAAGAGGGTGGAGATCAAGGATATGATTTCAATAATCGTCACCTTTTTTTTGTTGTCACCTTGAGCGCTATTGTGTGTGTGTGTGTGTGTTTGGGCCGAAGAAAGGCGAGCCCGTGTGTTCCGGTGACATTGTGGGCGTATTTTCCTTTTTTTCCTCGTCTCTCACAGTTTTAATCGCCACTTACAAACGGATTTTGTCGCTGCTTGTGGTGTTGTGTTTTGTTGTTTTGCTGCAATTATGCTATGTTCGTGAGGGTTTGCTTCACTGTTGACTGGAGGGACACACAAAGGTCGTACGAATCCTATTCAAATAAGCGATCAGACGGTGTCAGCTACCATTGTACCGAGGATATTCGGCAGGGGAATTCGTTCTCGATCCGGAAGCAAACTTTTGAAGGAGTAGGGAATGGGAGTGTGGGTGCAGGGACCCGAGGTACATGGTTTTTCCGCCAGCTCTAAAGCGGACCCTTGTCGCACATGTATCTGATTTGAATGGAATCGCTTTTATTGTGGAATTGGGTGAAAATCAATCGACGGTGATTGTGTTTCTGACGGGTGTGTATGGGCTGGAAGTCGAATGTCTTTTCCATTGTTGCTAGTCGGTTTGTTATTTTTTAATGAACCTCTTGGCCCGCCGGTAATTGCGGTTTTGTTGCATTGAAAAAAAGCACGGGCTGTAAAACACGAGAAGGCGATGGCTTCACGGGGCACGTATTTTTGAATTTAAATGGAGAGTGAAACTTATTTTTACGAGTTTTTTATTCATTTTGAATGAACTAAGAGAAAAAATGTCTTCATTTGCATAACGATCTTCAGTTTTATTTGCTATAGCCTATTAGAATTTTGTAGTTTAATTAAATTTTGCTTTACAAATGCTAAAATGGTCTTTTCTGAGCATGTTTTTATGCATAAAAAAAAACAAAAAAATACGATTTTCATCATAACACAAAAATTACTCAGAACAACAATATTACTATTTTTGAAGTAATTTTATACCACCCTTTCCTAATATTTTTCTTTTGTTTTAAATCACAAATTATACAGTAATTGTTAAGAACAACACTGTAACAATTTTTTAATCATCTTCTCAGAATAACAAGATTGTTGTTGGGTATACTAAATAAATTCGCAGTTCGAGGAGTCCTTTGTAATGCATTAAGCGTTAATGTTCAAAAGAGTACGTATGTGAAAAAGTTTGTGAACATTTTATCTCACCTTTTTTGATGACCCTCGCAGTTATTTCTCTCGATGAAAAAATACAACATATTTACAAAATTACTTTCTCATTGTTGCAATTAGAAATTGATATTTATTACATTTCATAAAATTGTTCCTTAATTGTTATGAAAAATATTATCGTTGCTGCTATCGTTAATGTTATCTTTTTTAAACATCACTGCTGTTTATCCAATAGACCAGAATTGGAATGGTGTCTACCAGTATAGAATTTCCCCCTGGATTCGATTTTGGATAGTATTTACTGAAAAAGGGGTCGTTATACATGCTAAAATACAGTACATTTGTGAATTACTCAAACCTTTTCCATGCACTGTGCATGGGAAAAATAAGTCACAAAAATTAATGCGTACTTTTTTTATTTATACACCTAACAGTTTTATTTCGTAATAATCCAGTTAACGATATAATGTTGTCCGTATCTCCTCACTTTGGTGCATTGCGCGAAATCTGTTCCTTCAGCACAAGAATGCTCGCCCGCTGGTCCTGTGGCAGCAGTGCAATCTGCTCATCGGAAAGCTGCAGTACCTGCATTATCAGGGCTGCCTTTTCTTGATCCGAGGCATCATTTGCAGCACCTGCCGCTTTCGTTTTCGGCTCTCCCGCCGCAGCACCGCGATCCGCTAAGGCGCTAGAAACGGGCATTTGTGCTTTGCTGTTAGGGCCCATCGGACCCGAAGCGGCAGAAACTGCGGCAGCTGCCTCGAGTCGTGGATCCTTTTGCAACCGTGGATCAACTGGCCGTTGCGGTGGCTGGGGTCGTACCTCCGGTACTGGTGGGAATGCCGGTTCCAAGACGCTGGTGTTGGCCTGCACAATATCTCCGGGCACGCCACGATGCCCCATCATGAACGGATCCATAATTCGCAAATCCATGTCCATCGTAGTGGAACCTTGCTGTTGTTGCTGCTGTTGTGCAACACGTTCGCCCAGCAGATGCCGTTCGTCGCTGTCGTGAAACTGTACCGGTCCGTCCGGTTCGCCAAAAGCGGGATGTATTTGATCCCGCGCCGGCAGTGCACTCATCGGATCGTCCGTCAGCACCGGTGGCATTTCGTTTCGGCCGTGCAGGAAGGTCACTGCCGTATGGGAATCGACAATTCTCATTACGACCGCCGCCTGGAGCAGGGCGTACGTGAGTTGTGGATTTTCAAGCAGCATGTTACGCGCCTCTTGCGGGTCGTTCTGAATGCAAGCCTTGGCTTGTCGCATCATTTCGTACATTTGGTCTGGTTGCAGTTGGGTGACGGCTTTCGCTATCAGGTCGGGAGTTTCGGCCGGATCGCACTCATTGCCGTACGGGTTTTCCACCTGAGGACCCTGCAACAGTGCAGCCATCTCCATGCGTGACTTTTCCGTACAAGCATTGTCCACACGCAGAGCGCGGCCACCGAACTCGTAGCCGTTCAGGTTGCGCATAGCGCTGAGGGCCGTTTCCTGATCTTTGTACTCGCAGAAACCGTAGCCCTTCGGTTTGCCACTCTCCCGGTCGAATACCAACCTGGGAGGGAAGAAAGGGATGCCTATTAGGTGCTTGCACTTCCCCTCCAGTGAGGGATGCTGCAACTTACTTTAGCGATAGAACAGGTCCTACTTCGCAGAAAATATCTTTCAACTTCTCTTCGGTCGCTTCGTACGGGATGTTTCCAACTGAAAACAAGGAAAAAAACCCGTTATAGTTAAAGGATAGCAGCAGAACCCGGTTATGACGGTTCTGGAGCGCTTACCAAACACCGACCGCATAGATTTGTCCATCAACGTTTGATCGTGCCGGTCCATCGTATTGGCAATGCCGTATGGCTTTTCCTTTAAATGTTTTACACTCTTAAAAGCACTTCACTGCAGATAATGTAGAATTTTACGTAAAAATTTTTATGAAGAAGCGGTGAGAAAGTAAACAAATCGTCTCTCGCGATAATGGAAGCCGCTGCTTTTGTTGTGACAGCGCGCTGTTGATTTTCGCCCCATTTTCGCCCCGTATGTCAACGTGTGGCATCCGTAAAAGACGAAACGATTTTGGACGGTGTGGATTGTTGAAAGAATTTTAATTTGAACGTTAATTTCTGCAATAATGTTTGATTATGCTTTTTGATATTGCTTTTAATTAATTTAAGTTGTGGAATAATGTCCAAAGTGCTCGCTAGACAAACCATATGTTGATAATATCTTATATACTACATTGCAAATATTTTCTATAGCTTATGTTTTACTCATATGTTTTTTGGGATCGCTGAACATACGAAACTTCTTAAAATTGAATAAAATAGATTTTTTAGGGATTTGAGTAATTTTAAAACTCTTTCAATTGTATCTCTCTCTCTCTCTCTTCTTGGCCCGCTCATTGCAGAGCACGTCTGCAAGACATGGCCAGGTCGCCAATCCGTTTC
>KB671869.1:0-18345 GCA_000349105.1 Anopheles epiroticus
GTCTGCCTGCTCGAGCACCAAGAAGTCAAAACACGCAACGGGTCGGTTGCTTCGGTACGGCAAAGCTTTACACATTTCCAAATACTCACCATAACGATGGTGTGTGTGTGTGTGTGTGTGTGTGTGTCGGTGAGGAAGAACCCCATTTACGTAATAACATTCAAGCCCCAGCACAGACTCGATGGGCGTCTTTGGAATCCCTCGAAATGAAACATCAGCGAGATGGGAGCAGAGCGAACAAGATGCTTTGAATATCGAACCACCAGGGGAAGCTGTCTTGAAGAGGACGGGGAGAAGACGGCAAAGGGTGGTGACCTGCAAGACACCCGCGAATAAGGATTAATGGTAATGTTGATGGAGATGGCACGGTGGCTCATGATTCGTCTTATTGATTAATCATGCCAGCCTCGTCGGCTTGATGCGAGTCAATATTATCCATTAAGTACATCGGACGTGCGTACGTGCGGAATGGGTAGCGACCGAAGTTCATTAGTCGGTTTTTGCGAAAGATGCTACGAAAACTTTGGCGATCGTAAATGGTACGAAATACAGCCATAAACACAAGTTTAATGAAAGGGTTAACCCATATTTCGCCGTACTTCACGATCAATGTTACGTTCGGCTGGCTTTTCTTGGAATTTCAGTATGAGCATGCGACGAGTACGAGAATTCATGCGAAATAAAGCTCCCTCCAGATTGTTTCATTGCAATGCATATCGCATTCTGCAGCAGGAGAACCAATATTGACCTTATCTTAATGACGCTTTATAATGAATTTAAAATGAAAATATTTAATTTCCCAAGCTTCTAACCCAGCATCTCGTTTGCCTTCTTCCAGTGGCTGTCCGTCGTTTCGCTGGCTGTACTGTACAATATCATATTTGTGATAGGACGAGCGGTCTTCTGGGAGCTGAACAAGCAAGCCTCCGTGCTTTGGTGGATACTAGACTATCTGTGTGATTTCATCTACTTGACCGATACGCTGGTGCATTGTCATGAGGGTAAGTACACCGTGGAGCAACTATTTGTGGAGAGGAGCTAAAACAAAACGACACCAAGAATCTGGCTGTAAAGAGCAAACTTGCATTTAAACGTTTTTTCTAGAGGAAAAGTACAAAATGCTTTTAGACCTTTAAACCTTTAAAAAAAGTTTTTAAATGATTTTATTAAAACCAATAGAATGTTGAATTTATGTAAGTTTTAGGTTTAAGGGCCGGCTCGGTGGTCCAGTGGTTACGGCGTAGGGCTGTCAAAAGGCCCGTCGCCGGTTCGAATCTCACTCGGACCACTGCCGCCCCCCATACGCAGGATTAACAATCTTGATATGGATGGGTACACTCAGTCACAGAAAGAGCCAAAGCACATTAGTGCTCTGGTTAGGCCTTGACCCTACAAAGTTGTTGTGCCACCGAAGAAGAAGAAGAAGCATTTTTAAGTTGTCTTTACTTTTATTAAATGACGCATAAAAATAGATCGCTTTTCTCGGGGTTCACCAAGATACTGGGCCCGTTCACTGCTTCGACGATTCCAAGCAAGCAGGGAATAATCGGAAGCACTCGACTCGATGTATCTTTCACATGAGCATATAGAAGTAGTTTCTGTAGAGAATTGTTTTATCCAATAGCCCATCGAATCGTTCGGGAATCTTTCCCACATTAGAAATATAGAAGCACATTAGAAATATTTCAACTGTAAAACATGCAAAAGATCTTAAGCTGTTTAAGAGTTTTATTCAGTAAAAAACATGTCACACTCACAAGGTGTGTATTAAATTCCCACTGCATCTATTGTTTTGTAATAAAGATGTACACTATCGAGTAGACAAAATTGACCGATATTAATATCTTCAAGTTCAGCTCCAATAAATTATAATAAAATAAGGCACCTAACCTTAGCCTCGGACAGGAAGTGGCACGGCTCTACGGTCTTTATGAATAACCCTATAATGAGAGTAATCTCCACGATGATCACCTTTGTTATGCGGCAAAATCGTGGCTAATGTTTCTCGCCTTTTCGCATCAGCCGTCTAGCATCGTTCATTGGCATGTGCCGTATCGAAAAGCTTTCGCTCACCTCGTCCATCCCTGCCCGAACGTCCCGCAAGTCCTTTGAACCCCGCAAACAACAACATCTCACGTCCAAGCGTTGGCTCTCTACAGCCCGATGCTGCCCGGACTGTAGACTTTCGTGCGTCCTTTTCTCACTCACTCTCACCTTGCCTTGACATGCTTACCGATTTTGTGCAACCCCTGACAAGGAGAGAAAAGTTGTACCAACCGCAAAAACCAACCGAACGGCGGTGGGTGTATTAGGACTGCTAACCCGAAGCTTATTTCCGTCTGGGCAAAAAATGGCGCACAGGGGAATATGGACACACCGAAATACCCCCCCCCCCCCCTTCACACAACCGCAAAATGTGGCATAACTCACAAATTATCTGTAATCTCGATGGATCTTGCTTTAATTACCGAGGCCATCATTTAGACGACCAGTGCGCCGCTTGTCCAACACATGTACGTGGGCGTAAGGTGGCTTGGTGCCCGTTTGAAGAAGCTGACCCAATCCCAACGGACCGGCGCTCGGTTCCGGTCGCTTATGAGAACGAGAAACTCACGGAATCACTACGCTCGCGCGGGTTCGGTTGGCTCTAAGATACATTGACAATGCGTTACCGGAAGCACATTTATGCCTTTTGCCTTTTCCGCACCGTTCTGCTTCCGTGTCGCTTTTGCCGTCGCACCATCATTAGACTTTCGATCAGCCGTCCTCCCGTGTACCCGGGAGGAGCAGGAAAAAGTTGCTTGCCTTTGAAAATTATACGAAAACTTCTCCATTTTCGACCACACTAACCAGCACAAGCACCGGCGACCATCCCAAGACAATATGCGAGAAGATCCGGTGCGCCTTTTGTGCGGTTGTGCCCCAAAACGCTCCGATTGCTTCCTGCTTCCGTCCATTCACTCCACGTCGCTCTTGAGGGAGTCGTCCCCTGGAGGCGCTGGAATTCAAGAATTTGTTGCTTAAGCTAGAAAATAGGTTAATCGATCGCCGGGCCAGATAATTTATTTCCTGCTGGCAAGCAACTGTTCCCGCCCGGTTTCGCTGCACCGTTTGCTGTGGGTCGGCATGAGACGACATGGAAACGGCAAATGTGGCATCGACAGGACACGGGCTGACACGACAGCGCCCGAACCCATGCCAAGTCCCGGAAGGTCAGGCCGGTTTCTGGATTGGCGCGTGCTGCAGATCGTGCTCCCTGTCCCTTCCGGGCGGACGGATCCCACAGACCTGTGGGCCGGCTTAAATGCATAAAACTATTGTCCCACCGACCCTCCGGCGGGCAACCCGTCTTTCAGCAAGTCTTTTCGCCTGCCACGGGCCTTCTGGCTTTCTTCGAAGATTAGGAAAATGAGATTGAACGAGCGCCCGACAATGCCATCGGTTGGGATTCGACCGAAGAGAGCGGATAGCGCATGGCTATCGCTCCATTCTGCTCTTGCCACGAGCGGAGCAGGAAGCGGGAACGAGTGATTCATTAAATTGTGCCCCGGTCAGCTAGTAGTGCGAGTGTCCTGGTCAGGAAGTGTGCTCCGTGGGAACGTCCAATCATGGGAAAAGGCGAGAGCAGGAAAACGGGGGTAATGTAGTGATTTGTGGCGGTCGTCTGCCCGGAAGGTCGATTACTCGATTGCTACCGAACCCACTGTTAGAAGGGATTAGAAGGGAAGAAAAAAACAATACCAACCAACCCCTTTTGCAAGACACGGTTTAGGAGTGTTTTGTTTTAGCAGCTATGGGACGACGTTTGCAGCAGCTTACAGCGAGCGCTGGCTTATAGGAATTTGTAATTGTTTTTCCGATCATTTCCACCGCATCTATCGTTCGATGTTTTGTTTGGGAGTTTCTTGTGGTGTGGGATGGAATTAACCCGCTGAGAAGTGTGGTTCTAGCTATTTCATTGATGCAGTGTTAAAATTGATTCAAAATAAGCTAGAATAATAAATAAGCTACTAGCTGCGTGTATCCAGTGCGATGACTACGACATGTGGAAGATAATTTGAGATAAAAGGGAAAGAATTCATGTACAATAATTGTTTATCACTTCTGAGAGTCAATTTGCGGAAGAGATGAAGATTTTAGAACAGTGATTTACTAAGAGTCGAAAGCACATTCCAAAAAGGATAAGCCTCTGTAAACCCTACCAACAACAACAACAGTAATTTACAAGTGAGATTTTTCCATCCACATACGTGGTATGAATTAGTCTATTTAGTCATGAATGGTAGGCATGACCTAGAAGGCTACAAAGTTTACAAGAAGACATAAAATAAAGATATTCTGTGTTTAGCGGAAACTTTAAAAGGTTTTTTTTATATATGAAATTATACTTATGCAAAGTATAAGGAATTAAAATATATTCATCACTCCCAACTAGGGATTGATTCACAAGTTCACAAGTTTTCAAACTGTTGACAAACTAATTGACTAACTGACTTTTAATTATGTGCATCTTTCAAATGAGATTATATTGAACAATATTTTATTCTGACGGTGTTTAATCCATCAAATCGTTATCTTACCTTCAATTACGGCTGCGGAGAGCTATTTTCATGTTATAAAAAATGAGAAAAGCCAGAAACAGAATAAACACAATTGTTTTCATTGATTGCTTGTATTCGGTATTTAATTTCGATCGTGTCAAACA
The DNA here is from genome assembly GCA_000349105.1 of Anopheles epiroticus. Taxonomy (NCBI): domain Eukaryota; kingdom Metazoa; phylum Arthropoda; class Insecta; order Diptera; family Culicidae; genus Anopheles; species Anopheles epiroticus. The sequence continues at coordinate 4,706 of KB671869.1, forward strand.
TTTTAAACAATCCTACTATTATTTTAAATTGCAACCACTTTTGTATGATTGTTTTTAACACCCAAAACTAGAAACTGAGTAGTCATAAAACTTGTGCTTTTTATTATTTATGATAAGTTACATATATGCATGTAGTATAACTAAATTTTCTTTTTAATTTTTTTAGTTTTCTGTTCCTAGGAAATGCTCAAAGCGTGTCTTAGGTAAAGAAAACTGAAATTCTGAAATAATAAAAAATAATGAGAGAAAAGAATCCTACAAAAGAAAAACAACAAGAACCATGTTTTGGACATGAGAAATAACGAAAAGTTAATGGATAAAGGAAAATAAAAGATAAAGGAAGATGAATGAATATGGTTAAGAGAGGAACAAGGGGTAGCAACTTATACTACACGGGTTATAATAAATTATACTCAAAAAGCGCCAAAGCTTCGTGAAAATAGCCTAACGCTATAATGCCCGTTGCAAGAAAGCTAAAACATTTTATGATCCAAACGACACAGTATCACCATTCTTAGACAACCTTAAAGATACAGCCCATTCAGCGTACCGAGGACTCTGAAAAAGTTCACCAGCACAAACACGCATCACCGGTGACGCCGTCTCGATGATGGGAAAAAGTCTCCAATTACATACACGCCAGCATTTTCAGCCATTTGCTTCAAGATAAGCTCTCCCCCGGTGCACAAGCGCAAGCTTCTTGCCTGCCTGCCTTCCCGATTTTGTTTTCCATCTCTTCTTTCTCAGCAAACAAGCAGCTCCACCGCAACCTCAAGCCCGGCGACGGCGTGCTTACTTGATCGAAATTAAAATACTACACGCAAAAGAGGGGCCGCTTTCGACGTGCTGCATGTAAGTGGGAAGCAAACAGGAAAATCAATCAATTTATGGCTGTGGCTCCCGTCAAACGTCGACGCGATGGGCGATGCCGCCGCCCCCCGTATGAAACGGTGAAGCATATGGAGCGGCAGCCCTTTGTGACGCACGAAGATATATATTTTATTGATTATCCAATCGTCGAGCATGGGCTGCTTCTCCTCCTACTGCTAGAGCCATCCTTTGCCTTCAGGGAAGGGGGGGGGGGGGTGGTGGAGGATTTGGGCCCTGGAACGTTAACCCTACTTGTCGCCGGAATGTTTAAGAGCGCAGAAGTGGCAGTCAAGAAACCCTCGGTCGCCGGGAAACAGGGAACACCGTGTCGAGCCGTCCGCATGACGACTAGCAATAAACCAAAGTAAAACACAATCTGCCAAAATCTCGTCATTTCCCGGGTTTGGCTTCGCCAGAAATAGCATAAATCAAATCAACCCGAAATTCAATTCAGGGCAAAGGATTGCGAGCTGCCTGCAGCGCGAAGGAAGCAACAATTGGTCGATTTCGAGTACGGGACCCACCGAGTAGCGCACAACCGCGCGAAAGATCCTTTCAACTCCAGTGCAAAAGGCGGGTTTGCTCTCATTTCTTCGAACCTACTGCAATGGTTCGAAATGTTCGCTTTGATGATAAGTTTTTTGGCCAAACATTACGCCCAAGGTTTGAGCAGTTGTTCGCATTTCAATCTAAATGTAAAAGCTCTTTGCCAAAACGTTGGAATTTGGTGCCGTTCCTAAGGGAAGCAGTCATTTTGGGTACATGGGCAACGTCAAATTATGTTTACACGATTTGCTGTAGTAGTCGATAGAAAAAAGAGGCACAAACCGAGATATCTGATGGTGAATCTTCTATGCATGTAACATGTGTTGTTCCTGACATACGATTATGCTCTAAATATGTTCAAAACAGTCGTGAAATGCTCCTATTGCCACAAACAACCGTAGTAAAGCAAAATTTCCCTTTCATCAAATCCGTAGCCATTCAATCCATTCAATCAACGCCATTTCCTGCCTTTCTCCCCGACAGGATACCTGGAGCAGGGACTGCTGGTGCGCGATGCGCCCAAGCTGCGGAAACACTACTTCTCCAAACAGCGCTGGTGGCTGGACGTCGTGTCGATGCTGCCGACCGATCTGGCCTACTTCTGGTGGGCGCCGAGTTCCTGCGCCGCCACCCGGCTGCCGTGTCCAATTATAGTTAGAATTAATAGGTTACTGCGTCTTCCAAGAATGTGGGAATGGTTCGATCGAACGGAAACGGCCACCGGCTACCCGAACGCCTTTAGGATATGTAAAGTAAGTGCGATGGTTGTGATAAAAAACCGTGGCCGCTACTACACTGGGACAACGCCTCTCACTCGCACCCTCTCGTTTGGCAGGTTGTTTTAGCTATTTTAGTACTCATCCACTGGAACGCGTGTCTGTACTTCGCCATCAGCTACGCGCTCGGCTTCAGCACCGACAACTGGGTGTACAACATCAACGGGCCAAAGAATCTCACCCTGTCCCGGCAGTACATCTACAGCTTCTACTGGTCGACGCTCACGCTGACCACGATCGGTGAGACGCCGACGCCGGAAAACGATGCCGAGTATCTGTTCGTCGTTGCGGACTTTCTCGCCGGCGTCCTCATCTTTGCCACCATTGTCGGTAGGTACTGGGAAGGGTGTGTGCGGGAGCTATTGAAGAATTAATTAAAGTGTTCATTTTAAACCGGTACCGAACATTGCCATTTCGAGAACCTCTCGTTCCGGTTCTTGAATCCTTGTACTGTAAATATTGATTTCCTTTCCACACAAAAACACCTGAACGGTCGTTAATTCCGTTGTCATTTTGCTCTGAGCATTCGTCGAATAAAACCAGTCCAAGCGCACTTCTTGCGGATAGGTATCACTTCCAACCAGTATCCGGATTCGCTAAATCTACGAAAAGATTAATCACACCAGTAGCAGCAATCGAGATGTGATCGTTCGATTCGACCATCTGTTTACCTTCGGTACCGTGAACGCACCCGGGCTGTGCTTTTCCTGCTTTACCACCATCCTTTTTCCCTCACCATCATTTGATTTTCCATCTGCGCAGGAAACATTGGTTCGATGATATCCAACATGAACGTAACACGAGTCGAGTTCCAGAACCGAATGGACGGCGTGAAGCAGTACATGGCCTTTCGGAAGGTTGGCGGCGAGCTGGAGGCACGGGTAAGCCGTTCACCTGAAACCGGTGTGAGATGTTTCGCCCTTCCCCTAACCCCGTACGCTTTTCGCTTCCGTATTCCCGACGTTTCGGTCCAGGTTATACGCTGGTTTGCCTACACGTGGGCGCAAAGCGGTGCGCTGGACGAGGAGCGCGTGCTGGCCGCACTGCCGGACAAGCTGAAGGCCGAAATTGCGATACGGGTACACATGGACACGCTGCGGCAGGTCCGCATCTTTCAGGACTGCGAGCCGGGCCTGCTGGAGGCGCTTGTACTGAAGCTCAAACTACAGGCAAGTACGAACAGGAGTTTGGTTTCGGTTTTTTCGTCCCTTGCAAAAGGATTGTTGTTGGCACTGGTGGCTTAATTTCTTAAGTATTGACTAGTGACGGGTGGGACAACCTTGAACTTATTGGGTTTGGAGTTATCTAAATGCGAACTGAATCTCTCGAGACCGAAATTAATAGTCTAATAGGCACGCGGTAGGTCTATCTACGTATATATAATTTGCAACCATGGTTCACTAGGTTCAAACCAAAACCGTTGGTGCGTACGAGTTTGGTAGGTTCAGTAGAATCTATCATCGATTATATGACTTCGACCCGATAGGCCCAACCAAACTTTCGCGGTTTCGTCCTCCGAGTCTAAAGTTTGAAGCGGTCTGTGGAGGTCAAACGGTTTGATGAGCTCATAAACTTATTTAATATTTAGATCCATAAGTTTAATAGTTTCGTAGGATTCCGTATGTTCCAGTGAGATCTATAAGCTAAGATGAGTTGGATAGATAGGTAGGAAGGGAGGTTTTACAAAGTGATCTTGATTACGACCAAAGATTTTCGTAGGTTCACACGAGAATCGTTGGTTTATATGTCTTTGATAAGTTCACACAAGTTAGGTTATTTTGGTAGGTCCGACAAGGTAGGTTCGGTTCATCTACATAATATGGATTTCGTCCTTTGTTTTTCTTTAGGTACATAAAAGATAATTCATGAGAGGGCATTAAAGTTTAGGTTCATAAGAGGTAGGTAGGTTCGGTAGGTCCGGTAACATATAGCCGTTGATGCAGTAAGGTTGGTAAATTCATTCAAGTTTTTGTAGACTTCGCTTATATTTTACTTGAAATCTATGGTTTCAGATATTTCATTCAATCCATCCAATGCATTCCTCTGATCCATCTCTACTCTTCGCAGGTGTTTAGTCCTGGTGATTACATCTGCCGCAAGGGTGACGTCGGTAAGGAGATGTACATCGTGAAACGGGGCAGTCTCTCGGTAGTTGCGGACGATGGCATTACGGTGCTGGCAACACTGGGCGCTGGTTCCGTCTTTGGTGAGGTGTCGGTGCTGGAAATTGCGGGCAATCGTACCGGAAACCGTCGGACGGCAAATGTGCGCTCAATCGGTAAGTAACGTGATGCTCCCATTCCCATCCAGCTAAATAGCTGCAAATTATATTTAAAACTTCTCAACTTACGTAATTCAAGAAGCAGCACTATAACACTATTCACAAAAAATCATAAACCACCCTTTAGACAAGCAGGAATGTGTTTAATTTAGGCTCCAACTCAGGACCCAAAATTCATTCAACCATTTTGTCCACAGCAGGGAACAATCTATTACACAGCCAATTCTGTTTTGTTTTTTCCATTGCATTTTTGTTGCTTTAATCACCCACTCTATCAGTCGGTTGAATAATTCATAAGTAAGCGCGGGCATTGTTTACACAGACTGAAAAAGCAGACGACGAAGCATCAGCTGCAACTGTGACCAATGACCCGTGAAGCGTCTTGATTTTCCTTCGCCCAGTCCGGCCAAAATCCGAAACCGGAAAGGCGACTGGCGGAAGTCGCACAACCAGGCAAGGGCGGAAAAAAGGGCACAAGAATGAATGGGAAAGGGGGACCGATGCCGAATGTCTTTCAGCGTGCCCCAAAATCAGTGCCGGGACGAAAAGTTTACTTAATTTAGTAACTCATCTTTATACTTTTGCTCTTTCATCTTTCGGTGGACTCGTTCATTTTCTAATTGAGGTTCGGAACTTTCCCCGTTTGGGGCAAGTTTGTTTGTTTCTGTGTTTGCTATTGATTTTTATTGCTTGTGCTGCTTTTAGGGCTCTTAATTTAGGACCGGTTTTTATCGCCTCTAAAAACAACCTGTACATTAGAGAGCGCACAAAGTTTTCCGTCTTTCTCAACAGTTAGGAAATAGGATAAAATAGGATAAAATTTTAATGCTCGTGTAAAAAATATATTTCCACCTTGAGCGGCCACTCATACTCACCACTTAAAACTAGCGTAAAAAAAAGAGAAAGAAGAAGCAAACAGCATAAAGAATTATAAACATCGCAACGTGCCTGAAGCATCATCGCAGCGCATCGGTTCGCTGACACCGAGCATCGTACCAAAAATTGCCAATTAAAGCAATCGACCTGATCGATACGCCACGGACGTTCGGGTTCGTTCGATGACGTTGCTGCCGAGGGCACCGGCACGGACTAGGATAATTGGACACCAAAGCTCCACGCTCGTGCACATCGCTTGAAATTGGACGATTCTTACCTATCCACACCGCTTCTTCCCTCTTCTCGCCCTGCCTTCTCTCCCGCAGGATATTCCGATCTGTTCTGTTTGGCGAAGCGTGACCTGTGGGAAACGCTGGCGGACTATCCGGAGGCCCGAGCGTCACTGACCGAGCGTGGGTGTCAATTATTGCGAAAAGATGGCCTGCTGGATGAAGCGGTCTTTGCCAGTGAGTACCCGTTGCAGTGTGATAACATTCGACATTTGCATACCTTGCCTTAACCACAGCCCAGCAGCATCCATTTAGCCGTTTCTCTCACACACTCTTTCTCTCTCTCTCTCCCTCTCTATCTCGTCCCCTGTGTGACTGTCCAACAGATGCCCAGCAGACGCAGGACTCGCTCGAAAGTGGGGTGGCCCGGTTGGAGCAGACGGTGGAAAACTTGAACCTTCGGTTAGCCCGCCTGCTGGCCGAATATTCCGCCAGCCAGGCGAAGCTGAAGCAGCGCATCTCGAAGCTCGAGGACAGGTAAGCGATTGCCACGACCAGCACACCCGGCACTCTAATCCTCCACAATCCCGGGGACGTGCCAGAGCCGCTTTCTGCTGCTGGTCTTTCAGCTTTCATTAGCATTAATTACTCCCGCACGGTTCGTTTGCCTTCGCTTAAATCTCATCAGAGCTTTGTGCCTAGACTGTCAAGTGGCAGTCAAAACTCAATAAAAATGGCCATCATCATTATCATCACCCCACGCGGGGCATCTCCCAGCGGGAACCGCAGATGGTCACGGGAGTTTCAGTTCACTTTCGGGTAGCTTAGTGGGTGTGACTGAGTGGGATAGTTTTTCACATCTCGCATAAGCTGTACCCGTTACAAAGTTCAACGATCCTGCGGAATGCTTTGCGTGGACACCTCCACAAAATCTCGGAAGTTCTCTAAACGTTGAAGGGCACGTTGATGGTCCATTAGTGGTTAGCGCTGTTTGGGAAGTAAACTAGACTGTAAAACAAAACTTCCGAACTACACTCTATCGTCCTAGACGATGACCACGGTCAGAGATCTGTAACATTCGAGGGTTTAGGGCACGGGTTTTCCCAAACGTTATCTTCAGGAAAGTGGAAGCGTTTTGTAATGTCCTCAATTGGAATGGAGCTTGCGATAATACACGGATTATAATCGAGCTGGCAGCTTTGGCACACAGCTTAGAATTGTGCCAACTGTACGGAAATGTACGCTAGCATATTGCAGCACAGAACGGAAATGCAGTATACGATAGAACCTTGACAAGAACTACAAACTACAGCAGCAGTACCAGCAGAAGGTAGATTTGTTCTAGCTTAGAACGTCGTAAAACTACACGAAAAAATAACCAATCTAGCGCGGATTTGTTCCCGAAGCACGTGATAGAACCTGTATTTAGCAACGACTGTAACTGCACCTACGTTTCCGTGGTGGGTTTCGTCTTCATTTCTTACTCCGTACATTGTAGAAATTCACCAGAACTGGGTTACCGGTGCAGGCAGCTCCTATATCGCGCATTTCTCACTCAGCTTCGGTCCATTGCCTTTCGACGGGCTGTAAGTTTTGTGGCAAGCCAGCCGGGCCCCTAGCTCGATCCGCCCGACCTACCTACCTACCCAGCTGCTCACTTCCCTAAAAGCATAACACACTCCTCTAGCGTACATAATCCGTAAGGCTAAACGTGTGGTTGGGTTTACTGTTCGATGGTCAGGGACAGGGGTTGGACCCGTGCCATGCTCTTGATGCAGGTCACGTTCCCATCGCAAAACGAAGCGCTCGTGCAGTCGTCGGATGCGCCCTTCATTGTTTTTCTGCTTTTCCTCCGAACCGAGTGCATTCTACACCGAAATGTAATCGCTTTCAAAATCGGACCGCACAGTTCCTGTTAACGGCACGAAACCTCCCCATCCTTCTTTCCTTTTCACAGAAAGAGAATCAGTTCGGTAATCAAAGTCCTCTTGGTTGCAACATAACACGAATGATGTTAACTCTCGCAGCAGCAGAAGCAGCAGCATTTTCTACTTTCCTTATGACACACTTCCAACAAACCGGCCCGTCAAGAAAGCAACGGCAGAAGAAGGTACGGGGGGTCGTGGAAATTCGGATCCCTTTTACTTCGAAAGCGACCCACCTTCTTATATAAACTCTGCTGCGATTGTTTCAATTCCACTCGCCAATCACATTAAGCACAGTTGCAGCGCACAGCGCTCGGGCAGGGGTGACCTCGTCACTTTCCCTCCACGGGACTCACTTACTGCACTCTACCCCGCCTGCTCTGGGTCGAAGTTTTCACGACGATAACTTTTGCGGCCAATTGCGGGCGAACCGCAAACGATCGGTGACAATGTGTTTTACGAGAATGTCTTACAATTTGCACGTTATTACTTTCAAGCTGTGCTTTTTGCAAAATGATTTTACAGCAGTGTTGCGCTGCTATTTCACGCATTGTTGATGGTTTTGCTATTGCTATCGGGAATTGCTTGTACTTCGGTTGAAAATATTGAGATCAAACATCAATTGTGCGCTCCGTTACATTGCATTCATTCAGGCGTATGTAGGGCGTTGGAATCAAAGATTGATTTTATTTAGTTTGATCTTGGAAGATTACTCATTGCATTCATGAAAGATGTTTCAACAATGCCCTGTCTTGGTTTTCGATTCAAAGTAAGGAACCATAGGCTGTCTCTTTCTTTGTGAGCTCAAACATAAACTCTATTTGACAAACGTTTGAGAAACTTCATGATAAGTTTATCATTTTTCATTGGAAACAGACAGGCTTTTCTTCGATTGAATTTTGCTGCTATTCTTCCTTTATTTGTCGTAGATTAGAACTTTACTAGTGTCTTACATAGTTAGAGAATCTTTCTAAAGTAAAATTGGAAATTTATTGGAACCTTAAAATAAATTTATTCTTATTCAAGATTATGTTTAAAAAAACCATAGCCACAAAGATAGCTTGTTTAATTTTCAAGACTAGGACAACGGGTATGTGATATTGATACAAAAATGAAAGAACTGCAAATGTTATGTGAAAAAAAGTTGCTAAAACTTTGACAGTGTTTGAGTGCTTACAAAAATAAAGGAAGAATCGTAATCTTGCCATTTTTTATTTTAGTGCGTTGTCCAGGTTTTATGTTTAGCCTTTGCCTCTGACATGGTTCTGTTAAAAGTTGAAACAGATTGTTTAAAACTAATATAGAAAACAGATCCAATATTTTCCTATTTTCTTATCATTTGCAACTTTATAATTCACTTTGTAGTCCAACTGGCACTGTCAAACATGGTTGAACAACAAAACGTCTTAAGGCCTTTCATTCCAGTAAGTGTCCCTAGTACATTAGTCGATTCATCATTTAAAATATTACTTTTTTATACAAAGACCAACATTTTCACATCCATCATCAACTTTCTTGCATAAATTAAATTTTAATTACGGTGTACATTCACCGGACGGCTGCGACTAGCATCAACCACCTGTACTTTAATTAACTTCCTTGAAAACACTACAAGCATATCTGTCTTATACGTTTTCGATGCGAAACTCCTCGAAATTGCGCTAGTCTGCCCACACAGAACCGCAGCCAGCATGATTCGTACCTAATTGGATGTGAAAGCAAACACTTCCGGCGCTATCGGACCGATAAAATCCGCTTGTTTGGTTCGCGTGAATAGAAGTGTTGATTGCTAGACTTATTTCCATCTTGCTCAACGCCTTGGTTGTCCTCCAGGAAGCAGAGCGATGAAGAGGTGGTCAATTATCTTTAAATATTTTTTTACCGTTCGTACTGATAAAGCTTTTGATTGGGTGGTAGTAAATGTAACTTAAAATACGTATGAGATGTTTTTATAAGGATGTCTTAAGGATTTGTTCACTTTAAAATATAAAGCTACTAAATTCCAATTGAATATCTTTTTTCAATAAATTTGCGTGAAAGTTCTCCACAACTTAACGTGATATGGGTTACTATGGCTACCGATTCAACTCCATCCAGCTAACAGCGTTTGTACGAACATTGCAAAATAGCTTCGGTTACAAAAAATAAGGTGAAGATAGAACGGAAGGGACACAATCGAACAGAACGAAGATTAAATCGGAAAACGAGCTTCGCATTCTAAATTATGCCTGCCATCAAACCTTTGGATGGGCTACGGAAGAAACGGATACAAAAAGTACAACATGGGGGTTTCGGATGAAAATCCGCTGGTGAAAAGTGAAAAGCAATGGGAAAGAACGTTTCCCCGTCCGAGCGAACATTCTTCCTAGACATTCCTTATTGATGAAGCTTTCGAATGTAACATTTTCATTACACACAGCTGAAGCAATTTTTCTTGACCGCGAGCTTGGAAGCTTAATTGACTTTAAACTCGTTCAATTATTCAGCGCCACCTGCCACAAAGGCAGCTTGTGAAGAGACGCTGGTTGTCTGTTTGTCTCGCCAGCAGTAAGTTGATTTAATTTATCGTTTTGTTATGTTTTTCTTCCTGCTGTTTAATGGTTTAACTACGGCAACCAACTATAAACGCGTGCTTCTTTAAGCTTTTTATAGATGTATTCCCTAAGGCCTTTGGAGGTAAAGCTTACAGTATTGACATATGATTTGAGGCTCATCTAGAGTATGCTATTATAACCAAACTATAAAAACTCTCGTTTACTTAAGTTAGTAGGCTAGTAGTTTCATTTCATTAACTTACTATACGTCTTTCCTTAAAAAACAATAATAAATAAGAGCTCCAGTCCTGCTATGAAGTATTCTTTTTATTTAATTTTAAAACATATGTCCCTTTGGCTTTTAATTCCTAAAAAGAATGAATTGTTGGTTCCTTTTATTCGTCAGGTGCAATTAACAACTCAACTCAACTCTGCTGACCTATATTATGAATATTTTCCTGTAGAAGATTGTGCATTGATTAATTGTAAATATTTTCTCAAAGCAGAAAACAGCATTTTATTTTTTTTTATATTTGTGAAATTTCACCTAAAAGTCAGAATGAAATATGTGTAAGGTTTTGGCAAATACGTCATGAAAGATTACTAAAACAAAGAAGTTTTTCTTTGTTTTAGTAATCTGGTGGTGACGAACTGGTGGCACACAAAATTAAAACTTTTATCACAGAAAATAACTCCTTACAGTCAAACTTCCAAAGAAACATAGATATGACTGCAAATATTCTTATATTCATATAGCTTTTTGCTACAACTATTATTGATTATTTTACCAAGGAGCCGAACAACGATTAGATTTAACTTTATTATCCTCACGAAGTGATGTTCCACTTTATGCTTCTGCACCTCAAGAAGGATAAAGAACAAATCCTCGACACACACACACACAGAGAAGGCTCTTGAAACGATTCCATTCTAACTATTCCGAATAACGCGGAACCACGTGAAGCGTGAACGTGAAACGTGAGCGCAATAATATGCGAATGCGGCACATTCTTCCCCGCCAGCCAACCAGCCAGCCAGCGGGAGGGACAGTTTCCGCGTCCATGGGAAAGCGACGATCCGACGACGCAGCGCGATAAGATTGCAATCATTCCTAACCTACATTTGTGCCCCGGCCAATGTTTCATCACCTCATTTGCAAACGGTTCTTCGGTGCGCATTTCTTATTTTCTCTCATGTTCTGCTTTCTTCTCTTTCCCGGGCTTTGTGATGGCTTTTTCTCTGCTCTACCACATCCGACGTCACATTCGGTTGCTGCATCGGTCATCGGGATTATCGTACGGGGGACCCCGGGATGAACTTAAATCCGACGCAAATAACGCTTCCCCTGCCCGGCGGGTGGCTGATGACCATTCTCCCTCTTTCCCTCTGTACACTCTTAAAAAACGAACACGGAACGTGTGTGTGCGCAGAGTGCAAAAGTCGCCCACTGGCAAAAGTGAAGGCAAAGCGCACCAGCAGCTGCAGCAGCATCCCGGTTCGTCGGCATCCAATGGGCCCGGGCGCCTGCGAACGCAACGACGCAAATCGCACTCGTCCACCACGACCACGACGGCCGCGGACGAGTCCTTGACGACGGTGACGGCATCCGGGACGACACCGACGATTCTGGGCGCGGCGGGAACGAACAGTGCGAGCAGCGGGACCAGCGGTGGACCCGGCCGACAAAATACGTTATGAATATGCATTCGTCCGCTTCCGGCGTGGCACTCGTTCACCGGGAACGTGTGGCAGGTCGCGTGACGATGACGATGACGTCGAACATTCAAGGGGGCTTTCGGGTGGACGGTCCCCGGGACAGGAGGATACAGGGCCACATACACCGATCGAAGATGATTAAATAGGGATCCTTGCAGAGAGGAGTGAACTTCAAAACGGGTTATACAAACGGGCTAGTACCGAGCCACAATGCGGGACACTAGCGGGGCAGCACGGAACTGCTGCGGACGATGCTTGCGATGCACCGCGGGACATCAAACGTGCCGGCGTCATTTGTTGCTCCTGCTGTGCTCCACTTTGGAGCCTCTGAGCTGAGGGTTTGATCGCAACTGGAAGAAATTATTGCTCTGCACTACACTCTTTGGCAAGGAAGAAATTTTACTAATTTCTCTTTTGTTTTATTTCTTTTAATTTGTATAAATTTTTATTTGATTTTTTATATATTTTTTTAATTTTTGTTTGAAAATTATTTGATAAACTTGTGAACAATATTATAATATTCTTACTTTTTCATTTCTCTAAAATCAGTAAAAAAATCCAGAAAAACCAATACCCTTTTCACGTTGTGACAGGTGCCGTCAACACTGCACTTCATCGTCATCTTAGAGCATTGATTGCAACATTTAGTCTCTTCCTTCCTTCATAAAAAAAAACAAAAAAAACAACAAAGGCCAACGGAACTAAAACAAGTATAAGTAGTAAGGCTAATTGTTTCATCGACATGTGAACCCGTGTGTAAGTTGCATAAGTTGTAACAATAATAATGAAACAAAAACACAACTAGCTACCAATTGCAGTCAGCTAAAGCTGATTAATAGTTAATACTGGTAGACAGACAAGCAAAGGAAACAAACAAAAGAAGAACAAAAGAAAGGAAACAAAACATTTAACGTGCCTCGAAAATGACTATTTAGTTTTTTACTTAATGATTGTGATAAGCGCGATGAAATAGAAACCACAAAAAAGAGGGTCCGACGACCCAATAGGCTGACGATGTGGGTGAAATAAGGGAGGGTGTGAACAGTTTATAGTTCGAGTGTGTTGAAAGAGTGTTTAGTAATCGCGTTCGTGTGCGAAAGAGAGTTTGATTAGATTTAACAAAAAGGAAGCGCATCACTTTCGGTGGCAACTAACTAAACAAGAAAACGGTAAATTTAAACGAAGATAAGGTAATAAACTATTCAACATAAAGCAGAGACATTAACTACTAGTGTTACATCGATTTAAAAAAAAATGGAACAATGTTGATTCTTAAACGTTTTAAGAGGAAGAGAGAACGCTTAACATGAAGGTAGATGTTTAGTTATGTTTAATGAAAGGATTTTTATTTTAACCAACTTAACAGTTTAGTTCTTTACAGCTAGCTGTTTAATGTTCTAATGTTTATACCTAAGCCTTTCACTTCTTTGTGTTGAAAATGAAAGCCACTGTGAAAGTATAAAATAATTGAAAATCAAACGATATATCCATTAACATCCATATAACGCTCTCTTGGTCATCGTTCTCGTTCCCTTTTCTCTCTCTCTCTCTCTTTCTCTCCATCTTACACATTTCACCCAAAACGCTCACTAGCTCTCTCTCTTTTTCTCTTTCTCTTTCTCTATAGCCCCCTTTCTAGTTACTATTACTATTGTTAGCATATATCAAACCATTAACGTTTTCGGAAAGGGTTAAAACTTTTTCCCATCAACCAACTACCACTGTAAGGCTCACAAACGTTACACACGCAACACACTGTAAGAACAAAACATCAAGCAAATGTAAACGTAAGTGCGTCGAAAAGACGCTCCACCGCCGGCTAACGAACCAGAGTGGTCGCAGTGGATTAGTAGCTGTTAACATTTAAGCAACAACAATCATCAACG
>KB671869.1:35883-65871 GCA_000349105.1 Anopheles epiroticus
TAACAGTGCATGTTCGGTTCTCATAAATTCCTTCAAATGGTCGTTAATGTAATGCAAAGATGTAAATTTTATTTATCAAAAGTTTGTATTTCACTAAACAAATTATAAAGATATTTTGTATGTTGCTTAAATTCCCCTGTTATTGTTTTCCTAATATTCCTGCGAAAAGTTGTTCAATTACACTCATTGCCTTCTTACACCTTGAGAAAGCGTCAATATAAAATGTGGCTTGAATACATAATTTTAACTTATTTCTTCACTTCATAACACCAACACATTCTCCAACGTTTGGAACATCTCTATGATAATCATTAACGGTTCAGAAAGATAGATTCGCATTCTTTAAAACTTCCGTTTGTGTTCTATTTGTCCTTCTATATATTTTAGAATCGTCCTCATTTTTCCGATATTTATACCATATTACCTGGTTTCCTGGATGCTCCTTCCAAAGTGGCAACTTCCCATCGATGTCCAAGCTGCATTACATCCTTTTCTTCTGAACTTGTTAAGTCCTTGTACATCTTCTGCCAAATAGCTCGCTAATGTTGTCAGCTTTCAACTAGCTTCAACACATTATCAAGAGACATTTTACGGGAGATATCTAACGAAAAGGTTAGATTTCATTCAACAAACATTTCAAACGACTGGCTAGAAAATAATTCAAATATCCAACAGTTTTTAACATTTTTTTATTGCTTTTGACAAACTTTTTCAAACCATTTAACAAAATGATATTGCTAGCTGACGAGTTCCGAGGAACATTAACATTACAATTTAAATATATTTTTTTAAAGATATTTTTTTTTCACCTAGAAAGATCAAGTTTACATAAATCATACCAACATTGCCTTTAAAGGTCGTTTTATTTTTGCTCACAAATGGAAAAAAAACGTACACACAAGTTAAAAAATTAATATAAAAAGCTTAAATAAAAGTATGCACCAAATAGATAAAAAAATTAAAACTTTGTACACAAAACGACAGCAATAAAAATGAGAAATCTGATATTTCGATCTCAAGAGTCCTAAAACCTCCACTGTCTCTCTCTCTCTCGCTCTCTGCAATAAAAAAATGCACAACAGTGCAACAGATCACACCCTTCCGACTGCATTCACTGTAAAACGGTTCAGCTTGAGCACCGTTGCAATCAAATCGTGCAGAACGGCATGCACCCAGCACTGCTACAACGGCACACACCGTACCGTACGGCAGCACTCTTGGGTTTGCTAAATCAAGAACTAGTTCTAGCCATAATTTGGCACAAGGCTGGTCAATGATCGGTTCGGTTCCGCCCGACCAGCCACCATCGCATCGTTGCGGTCGAGCCACCGTCATTAGAATGTCTCACCGTGCCGCGTGCGAGAGACATCAACGCACCTCGACGAAGCAAACCCCTCGTATGTCTGGGTCTAGTACTAAAAGAGCGAATGCTGAATCAATGTACAGTAACCGAGAGCTCACCTCTTTATGGTAGCTTCCATGAAAGCGAAAGAAAATCAAGTCAAACGCAAACGAGAATGCAGGTGCAAATTT
Organism: Anopheles epiroticus; assembly: GCA_000349105.1. Lineage (NCBI taxonomy): Eukaryota > Metazoa > Arthropoda > Insecta > Diptera > Culicidae > Anopheles > Anopheles epiroticus. The sequence goes on from KB671869.1 coordinate 37,417, forward strand.
TGACCGACCACCGTACGTGAAGCCACGCGCACAGAACCGGTTTTTAGTGTAGTTTAAGCTTGAAAAAGGGTTTTAGTGGATGGTTTTCCCCATTTACCTTACAGAAACTATTTTAAGAAGAACCACGCTAAATCGTACTTTTCCAGTTAGCATCCGTGCATCCGACAGGTTCTGATTCTCGATTTACCTCGAGCACGAAGGCGGCTGACCGGTGGGAACCCGTACCGCCTGCATCCTGCATGCTAGTGTGGCCCGATTGTGCAACGAGCTGTAGTGACGATGCACCGCGTCAAGATCAATTCCATTTCGTAATCGAACTCGAGCCTGAACTCAGCCCCGGCACCCGTCACGGTCAGCTGTTGGTGCTGATGGGAAAGCTAACCCTGAGCCGAGATGCAAAAATAGATTATTAATCGGTGGAAGTGTCTGAAAGGGAGAAGAGTGAGTGCAGGAGGCATTTATCGGGGAGGTGATGAGAAAATTCAAACGAGCACTCTTGTTGCACGATCCCTTGATCAGTCAAGTGTTGAGGAATTTGATTTAGTTCCAAGGGGGCTCGCTCGGTACAATTTAAAATTACTTTAGCCCAAAACATTTGTTTCGTTAGCTTCTGGCAACTGATTAAAACCCGTTTTACCAATCTTCTTCACATTTGCTCCATTCTCTTCACGTCGTAAAGCTGTCCTTGAGTTAAGCTCATTTCGACTGGTCATTTGCGCGCATTTTATTTGTCGTAGAGCGACACAAAAACCTGCCAACAATAGTTTTTTCTGTTTTTTTTTATTCCATCACCCACAAACTTCACAATGCGCGTCGCACAATCCTACAATTATCGTCCATTTTTTCATGCGGACACAGAACCCTCGAAGGCATGACGACCACAATCCCGGGGCAAAAAAAGAAACGTAACGCATCACACAATGTTAGCTTCCTGCCTGTACAGCCGGGCGCGAAATTCGTATTAATCTCGCTGTATAGTAATGGTAATCGTCTGACCTTCTGTAACGGGGGGGATGGCAGAAGGGAAATCGCCTGCTCGCCTCACCCCGGACAATGGACAGTCAACGTCCATGCGCGAGTTACGACAGAAACCGATAACAAGTGAAGCTTCAAGCGCCGTCGAGATGAGCAAATGAGTGAGAGCATTACGCGAGATGCTGGCTGACTGCGGGATGGCAAAAAAGCCGTCCGCATCACTGCACGTGACGTCAATGACCGAAACGGGGCAGTTTCCAGCGTCATCACGATGAAGTGCTGGGCGGTGTAGAGTGTTGACGTGTAGAATTTGATTTCCCAAAACCCTCCTCATGATACGCGATCTACGCTTTCCGGTTCATTGCCAAAGAGTTGTCACTGTCAGTACTGAGCTCAGGTGATTCATCGTCTTCGCTGATAGACCACATCACAGCCGCGCAGCTCATCTCATCGCCTATCGCTAAATAAACATGTTGATGGGCGGAGAGCTGCTCTAGGAAATGAGGTTATTGTGACGCTTCCCTTTGCGGCACGCGGGAAAAACTAATCCTCTGCAGCGTGTGTTTAATCGGCTTATTGCTGAGATGGTTGACAGATAGGAGCACTGAGCCGCTGTCCCACTTCTGGAAGGGGAGTCAAGGCAAAGGATGATGGCACAATCGTTTTAAAATAATTTGTATTTGCATGATTGCTTTTAAGTTCTGGTGAAGTTACGCAAATAGCCTGATGTTTGAAATTAGGATTTATGTTATCAAAAAATTATTCAAAGTTTTAATTATTAGTATGAAAAGCTGTATGCATGCCTATTTTGTCGAGAAGCGAGAAAGCATGTCCTTTTTGCTATCTTCAAAATGCAACTGTTTGCGGAGATGATCTAAAGTCAATAGGACCAAGTTTACCAAGTTGTAAAGTTAAAATTAGCTTCCACTAGTTTTGCTTGCGACCCTTCCTTGTATTAGATTTCTTTCCTTTCGTCTAACAAACTACTGAACCAATTAAAGTATTTCCATTTGTTCGTCCATTCACATGAGCAAGTGGTCTATTTTTTGTTCACTTTAACACAAAAACGTTCATCCGCAGTTATGGCAGACAAGCTGTATGAAACGCCCCAAGCTAATTCCAATTCCGATCGAACGGACCGTAACGAACTTTTTTTCCAACAATAATTTTTTGTCAATTCATCTACTAAGTCGTGTTAGTAATGTAAGAAAATAATAGCAAAGGTGGAATTGAAGAAGCGAAGATACCATTCTGTGAAAATGATCATCGGAATAGGACTGTGATAGGTGCACAATCTTAAAACCATCTTAAGATCAACAACCCTGAAACCACAGTCCTAAAATCCTAAGTCACATTTTTTTGGTAATGATTTTCTTATTTTATGGTTTCTACTTTAATATTTCATTGTACTTTAGGAACATAAGGAAACCCAAGAATTGAAGATGGGCTTTGCAAATTATCTTTGCTGAATTGAGAATGTTGTGGCTACGAGTCGATTTAATTATTTAATTGTACCTTTGGCATGATGGACGATAGAAATTTTGACTTGTAGTGCGACTTGGAAGCTTCTTGTAAAGAATATGCATTTTTAGAATATGCAAGCCAATCGTTGGTGGCTATAATTTGGTATTTACAATATATTTTCAAACGGTATCATTCCGAGTAAAGGCTACCGCTATATTGAAATTCTTCTATTTATAAATGTCCAAAAGCTGGAAGGTTTACCATAAGATCTCCCGGTATTCGCTCTCTCTCTCTCTCTCTCTCTCTCTCTATTGGATCTGTTAAGTGTTATCGTCCTAGCTTGTTTGCCTGTGCTTGATTCATTAACTTATTTATCCAGCATATTTTCGAATTATTATAACAGAAAACGGTTTTGTATAGAAATGATCTTATAGGTCAGGGTTCTCTAAACTACGGTTCCCGTTAATCTAACATGCGAATCTTAAACGGTGATTTGAGTTGTTTCTGAACATTTGTTTTTCAAAAATATTAAACCTTTTACTTTTCAATGATAGGACAAATCAAGGGTAATTCATTAAAAACACAACAAAAAAAAGGGCGGTCAACATAGGAATCAACCCTCGTTCTTATTAAATGTCTTAAACAGTGAGTGACTCTCAGTCATGACCTTCTGAAACAATGAACAGAGACCTCTGTTCTAGGTTCATAGTGCAAAATTTGCAGTCGAGTTCATAGAGTCCAGTATGTGAAATCAACACATTCTTGAAAGTGGTGTAACATTCTTGAAATTGGTCAAACTCAAAATGAAAAATTATGTTTACGGTTTAGATGTTAATTTTCTTTTAATTGTTTTTAAAAGTACATTTTTGACAATATGTAACATAACAGAGCACTACCGTGTACGTTACACCTGAGTTGTTGTTTAACAGAAAGGCCATGGCATAAATTATAAATCGCAAACGTTCTCCTACACTGCCGATGACCACACAAACATGCACTTGCCTGTTGCTTTAGCAATCCATGTTCGTGACTTTATATCTCCGAACTAAAATCGCAGCTCCGGTACAGGCGTTCTGATACGAATCAAGAAATAACATAGAAGAAAGCCTTGCACCGCACGTTAACACGAACGTTGGCCCAATTATCCGTGGTTCTAGGGAAGCCATCGTGTACAGGGAAGGTAATGTGCCGCCGCACGCCATCATTTCCTCTAGTTTCTCTCTGTTGAACAACACACAGGTGAAAAAAAAACAGAAGTCTGTCCCTTTGGAAGAGATACAACAGAAGTATTGATTGGTGCCTCATATGAAAGCGGAGCACTCTATAACGTCATTCGCACTTGAAATGTGGCTACTATCACACTAATAGCCTTTATCACAACACTCGACGTGCAATCGGACGCATGTCACATTGTTTCCGTTTTCGGAATGTGTGTGTCATTTTTTTTTATTTCAGGAAAATGAAAATGATAATGGACGTGTAATGACTGTACCCGCTTGAGTCATGCAGACCTACAACTATTCTAGCCATCGCTCATCGTGCTGGATGGTGGAATTTTTGTACAGCGACGTGGCATGCATTAGTGAATTAGTATTCATATTCACGCTCTACTATCCGTTCCTGTTCCATTAAGACTTGCAAAGCTTATTGCACAACGTGAGAAATGGTTTAGAAAGCTGCTTGCTAATCTTTTCGCGCCATTTTTCTCACAGCAATTTTTAACTAATGGAATGCGATTTTGGACGGGGTTGCCCGATGCTTCTTATCAAAAGATCGAGATTTCCTTTCTCTTAAAACATCCCCAACCCCCCTGAAACAACCCCGTAAAATGTGAAATGCGCTATCAATAACACTAATCTAGAAACGAATGCCGGTTGCGGTGACGCAAATTGGTGATAATCAAATAATCGAGCAAAGGCAAGTCTCACTTTTGTTAATCTAAAAACAGTTTCTAAAACAGCGCACTAACAGAAACTAACAAAACTGTACAAACAAACTGTCCCGTCATAGCGAACGGTGTTTCTGTACCACACCATCCGCAAAGCCGAAATGACGACCGTTCGGGCGCAAAACACACCGCAAAAGCATAAAGCATTCCAATTCACCCCGGCTGATGTCGCGTGAAGCTTACCCCTTTAACCACCACATCGTCAGGCCGGTCCACACACACCAGCAAAGCGGGCAACCGAGCCGTCGTCAGGTGCCGGTGCCGCTTTATCGCCCCGTTCAGTGAGTAGCGAACGTTCGATCGTGCAGCAACGCGGTCCGATTCGTTGGTGTGCTGTGTGTAGGGCATAGCCAAAGCCAGTGGCAAAAAAAAACAAACAAACCGGAGTGCTGAGTGCAACGGGGCAAGAGCAAGATTACAAAACAGGTATGCAACGGTGCCCTTCTTTTGGCGGTGTAATGCACCGACGATGTGTGCGATGTGGCGATGGCGAGACGGGAAAGTCTAGGCAGAGTTGAAAGGGAAAGTGACACAAAACCGGTGCCACGGGGTAGATGAACGAGTGAAGATCGGCGCACGGTTGCAAGCAGTGGTGAAAGTGGTCTTGTGCAGCTTATGCTTATGCTGCTTATGAAGCCGTTTCTTTGCCATAAATGTGATCCAGTTTTGGTTGTGGAAAACCTTATTTCTAGTGTGCTCTTAAGTGTTCCTACCCGTTTGGTGGTGTACGAAAATTTCTAACGTGTTTGTTCGTTTTCTCTTCCTGCTCCGTTGCTTCACAGTTGAACTAGTGTAATTTACGAAGCACAAGAAAAGCACCAAAAATGAACCCAACCGGCAAGGGAACAGGTCCGGAAGGGTTTCAAACGCAACCCTTAAATCAAGTGCCCTACCCAGCCCAGTCCCCGCCGTACCCGGGCCAGATGCCAGTAGCAACGGGAGGTTATCCTCATCCTGCCAGCAACGCACCAAACTACGCACATCCACCGCCGCCCCCACCGTACGATGCCAACTCGAACGTAATCCCTCCGCCACAGGCCGCATCCACCACTTATGTTCAAGGTAGGATCTTGCTTCACCTTCTGGAGTGGTTGAATTACTAACATCCTATGCTCTACACCTTCTGCACACAGTTGTGACCAGGGCGCAGGTTGGCCCGGATCCGGCCTCGATGGTGTGCCCCTCCTGTACCAAGCACGTGATCACCCGGCTGGACTATGAAACGTCGACCAAAACGCACATCGCTGCCGGTCTGCTCTGTCTGTTCATGTAAGTTTCCAAACTGCTGCAAGGTACTTGAACAGTCCGTTGAAATAATCGGTTCGTATAAAAATGTACCGTAACTAAAGATAAAGCGAGCCCTACAGCAATTCTAACCTCCAAGGAAGCAATCAGCCCTTTCAAATTGCTTTTGTCCAGTCAAACTGATAAGCTAGAACAAAGCAGAATTTAGCCAGCTGTGTCATTGAACCACCTTTCCAAAAAGTGTGACCAACTTCCAGTAGTGTCGATGTTTTAGTTTACCCACCACTAACGCAGACAAACGTTCGCGCAAACCGGATCTTAAGGGAGAAGAATGTTGATGGTCGAAGGAAAAAAACATGCTTAAAAAAGTAAACTGTCATAGTGCGAACAGGCGACCGCTCTTTTTTTCTCGCTGTTATTATTGGCGTGGTCTGTCTGCTATCCAATTCTCGCGTGCTGACAACGTTGGGAGAAACAGATGTAGTCTGAGAGGTCTGTTAACACGATTCAGAGATGCTCGGTGCTGTCCGGCAGACGGTACGTCTGCTCTGGAAGACGATATCCGGTTTATGATCACCTGGAAGATCGTTAAACTTTTGCGGCCCGTACAACAAAATTTTTGCATAATTTTATTCTACGTCTCTCGATTACGCAACAGTCGAAAATGGAGTCGGTATCTCAATCGTTTTGAAGCGTTTCTTTGGATAGGATTGACTCAATAGTTTTAGTTATGAAATAGTTCAGCAAATACCACATAAAAATCTGTTATTAAAGTAATTAAAAATACCATCGATTGCATTTACTGCTCATTTCCGTAAAATGGGCCCATGCGTTTGTACATCATCTTGATTTGTTTAAGCAAAACAGTCGCAATCAGCACATTTTGTGCTGGCAAATATTTACCACAAAGCCTCCGGCAGGAATGAGTTCATATGCCTGGAGCGTGTTGGTGGTGCATTGTTGAACTAAGGTAAACACACAACTTCCCCACCACTTGAGTGGGAAAATTGTGCAACAGGCGGCTGCTCTGACTATTTCCTGCTTTATCTTGGCACTGTCAAGTGCTGTTGCACACTCCAATGTTAAAAGCCCAGCTCATGTGTAATCCACCATTACGGTACTCGGTCAACAAGCGACCGGAAATTGTTTCATAAACATTTTTTTTTATTATCGAGCATTAGATCCATGGTAATTACTGATCTTTAGAGTTCCGAAGAAGCGATTTAAAAACATATCGAAATGAGTTCTATGTTTTCTAAAACAACGAGAACGAGTTTTCAAAAATGTTTCAATAGAAACGAGCTTCTCAAACCTTCAAATCTACTGAAGGTAACGTTTGACATCCACGCGAATGGTCTGTTATCTTATCTTATTTGCGATCCCTTTTCCTACCCACTACGCCACACTCACACTTTGCGGTGGTCTGCAAGATACAGGCACGTTATCAAACGACGACAAAACGGCTCCGGAAAGGTCAGTTGAATAGGAGTAACAGCAGGAAAAGGCGAAAAAGTGTACCTCCAATGGTAAGATAACAAATAGGGCCCTTTTAATATTCCCACTCCTACGACAAATGATATCAGCCGTGAGCTACAAAGGTTGATGGAGGGGGCGGGGAGTGTAGTTACATGGTTAAGAAAGCCTCATTAAAGGGAAATAACCATAAGCGTCAGCTCCAATCATTCATATTGCACGATTTGCGATCGTTTTTTTTTTTCTCGTGATCGATTCGTCTGATTGATTGGTCGAACTTTGGTACATGATGAAGGGTACGAAATGGGACAGGGCAGGACGACGTTGACAGGACACAGTCATATTATCTATTGGAGCTAGATTAATCCCTCGTGCTACTAGGGTATGGCTACGTTTATTTATTTTACCATCGCTTGTTGTTGCTTTTGACATATTTTGGAAGAAGCAATTCCGGGTTACAAAATTCCTCTTAACAAAATGATGCCAATATGTTAAAAGCTTTTCTCCCTTAAAACAAATTAATTTATCTCTCACTGTGTTTTTTTCCAGCTGTTGGCCATGCTTCTGGATCCCGTACGTGATCGATTCGTGCAAGAACGCTAATCACTACTGCCCGAACTGTGGGGCGTACATCGGCACCTACCGTGGCTAGACACCTCACTGGCACGCCCATCCTCCTATTTGCCATGTGGAAAAGCACACTCCCACAGTCACCCCAAGCAACGGCAGTCCTAGCAAGCTATGCAAACTTTGACACTGTTGCTTCCCAAAAATCATTATTATTGTTATTATTATTACTACTATGATAATCCGAACGTGCCGGTGTTCGGCAAGTATTGTGATGTAATTCGTAACCTATTCCTCCCCCCCCACCACCCCATCTCCTCCCAACACCTCATGAAGGGAGGATAAAACGCTACGGAAGGCCTGGCGGGGGGAGGGGGGCAGTAACAAAAGTGTTTTTCACAAAAAGAAAGTGCCTGCAACGATTGCATATCAGTAAGGAGTAGATTGGTTAGGAATACAAACGAAAGTAACGAGATAGAGAGAGAGAGAGAGAGAGAGAGAGAGAGAGAGAGAGAGTGCAAATTGTGTGCGTTAAACAGAGAAGTGTGGTGAGAAAGAGAGTGAGTGCAAAACGAAGCGTTTGTCGACACGACTGTTATTACTTTTACTATTATGTATTGAATATTGTTGATTTCGTCGTACGTACAAAATTGCATAATAAATGTATTTACCTTATTCACTCTTCAAACCGCGCGCGCTAATGGATTGTACTCATTATGAAGTGTATGACATACATTCGTCCGGCGCAGGGTTCGGTACTGTTGATGATGAACGGTCAAAGAAAGCGGCTGGTGATGAGAAGGAATATCAAAACTGCTTAACTTCATACTTTTTTTAATTATGCCACGTTTTAAATGATATATGTTTGTGATTGGATAACACATCAATTACCTTCCTTAATTTTTCAATCCGGTTATCTGTTTCGTGTTGGTCAATATCATGGCAAAACAGTTATTTTTTTATGCATCTACTGTGTTTTATGTTTATTGCTATAGTTATTGTTCAAATTACTTTAATCGATCGTGTTTTTTAATTTTATTTTTCTATTCTTGTTTTACCCAATCAGTTTGATTGTCGCTTTTCTTTGTGGTTACCTTTTTTGGTACTCTATTCTTAGATGCGAACCCTTTCGTACTTAATATTGCTACGCTGCTGTCTAAAGCTTATGAAAACCTACAATTGCCAATATTTTTTTTACTTTTCTGTGCTCTGAATTTGCCTAACCATGACTTAATCAAATCAAACATTACTCATGTCGTCACTTGACAGTGATAAATAGTTTCATAATTTAGTTTTTTATTCAGTTTTACTAGCAGTTTTCCCTTATTTGTTTTGCAGGGAAACTCAAACAAACTTTGGTAAGTAATTCTTTAGTTGATAAAAATAAATAAATCGACACCTTATGTTTTTGATAAAAAAGTATGGGTAAATAATATTAAAATTTACTTTAACCATCAACCAAAAAGTTTTTGAATCTTACTTATAGAGTAAATAGATCAGTTTTATTTATTCTCTGGTGGGAAATATCAAACAAAGAGCATTGAGTTTGTTTGCCTTTAAAGCTGATGCACACAAGCAAACGTAAACGTAGCTATAAAAAAAGTTCTTAGTGACTTATATCGTTTTGACCGCTGTGAGCTCAAACTTGTTTAATTTTTGTTTATCCGCTTTAAAGACCCCTTCGAGAGTACCAAATGCGATCCGTTGAAATGAATGAAGAGAAATAAAATTGTAGTTTTACACTACTTGGTCCCAAACTTGAAAATATTTCATAAAAAATGAATTCAGCAAAACAAATAGCAAAACTATAACAACCACTTTATTTTTATCTCTAAGTTCTCTCTTTTATCTAAGTTAATTGTCACAATAGTATACATTTTAGAAACATCTCTGAACCTCACTTAAACGAGCTTTAGCTTTTTTTTTTGTTCAGCTCTCGCTAACATGAAATAGGGCTAATTCTTGCAAATGTGGCAAGACGAATTAAAAGAAAATCTAAAAATCTCTTCATATAGGCACCAAAATGGTTGCATGGCTTCTAGGAAACAATAATCGTTAAAACTTGCATTGCACATTAGAGCGATGCCTTCATTCTATTTCTACGACCTCCTGCTAGCAAAAAAGATGGTAGAGAGCACGTTAGTAATCATCATTCAGATTCACCACATGCAGGTGCTAAACATATTATTCTTGTTTTATTTGAACCCAGGTTCAATCGTTCCTTTTTAGCAACGGAACGAATGTAGTCGGTTCGGAAACAAATTCTCATTATTAGCTCAAATACATGCTCACAATCTTTTTCTTTCTTATAGTACTATGGTTTAACTTCACATATTGGACTATGGAATAAATATTTTAAAAGCTCAAATAAACAACAAATCCGTATAGCATTAAAAAACATTAAAAAAAACTTTATTAACGCCATAAATACATTCATTTCTTGACCATCCTCACTCTTGTTGCATGTAAATTTGAACGCGTGACGAGCGCTACGAAACCTTACAAATGTTACTGGTTTGTGTCTTGGCTTGGCGAAGTGTTGTGTCGTTGATGCGTATTCCAACGTTCTCTATCTTCCTCCATTCGTGCATCCGTTTAAGAGGACAGACCTCCCTGCATCGGCGATTCCAATTACAAATGTGTTGTTAGTTTAGCCAACACCCTGCAGGTAAGTATAAAACCGAAGGGTTCTTTTATAACTCTCGGGACATAACATGAAGAGTGGGCAAGGCAAAAAAGGATCATTTCATTTAATGCAAGCAGATGGCAGAGGATGTGCTCACTTATTGTAGGGATTTTTTATTGCATTAGAAAAACAATTATGCTTAACACTGGAAACAATTGATTTTAAATTATCTTGCCTAAAGAAATCTAGTAACTCACTGGCTATGCTGCAGTGTTGGTAAGAAACAATGGAAACGAATTTATGTTCAAAAATATATATTAAAATAAGTCGTTACCATCCAAACAAGGATCGCACAGTTACATCGAAAGCATTACATTAACAAGCTGCCTAGCTGATTACATTGCCTCACTTATCGCTAGCTTGATCGTTCGTACGGTTTTTGCACCTCAAGTCACACATTAGGGCAGGTAACGAAATTCGATTCCCAGGCGCATTGTGGCTGGAATGTCGATAAACTGCTTCCTATCTTATCTGCGCAACGTGTCGCAATGTCAATTCGCCTTTCACGTCCCGCTTTGTACCGCGTTCGTGTTTATCTTGCACACAACATTTTGGTAACGTGCGCAAACTTTTCACACCGATAACTGGCTGGTAAAAGGGGAGCTATGGGCATGACACACACACACACACACTGATACAAACACTAGCATAATAAGGGCGATAAGGGAGAATAGCGGGGTGGGTTTCTTTTCATGTGTGTGCAGCAGTAACGGGGGTATCGATCACCGTCGTCCTTGTCTCTACTTCCTGTACGTTCCGATGAAGGATCCACAGTTCGGACAGTAATGGTTGGCATCCCGGCAGGACGTGGAGCAGTAGGGTACGAAGGCACACGGCCAGCAGAGGAAGAGACAGAGCAAACCGGCACACAGATGCGTCTTGGTGGTGGTTTCGTACTCCAGTCTCGTCACTACCGTCGCTCGGCAGGACGGACAGATGATGGTGGTCGGATCCGGGCCCACCTGCGGGCTGGTAACGATCACTGTGGTCTCTGCCGTGAGTCACCCGAAAGCGCACCGGAAAGAAAAAGAAGGAAGCAGAACGGATAAGGCAGTGTTTGGTTAGGGTGAGACGTTTTTACATTGTGTACGGTTGTAAAAGAAAAAAAAAACGGGAAGGAAACTGCTAGCAAGCGTTCTATCCGGAAAGGGAACGGATAAGAGCACACCAAGACCGACAGGTCTGTGAACCGGATCTGCGTATCCCCCCTCCCCGCTTGACAGGTTCCACGGCCAGATCCAGGAGTTTGGGCAACTCTGTGAAGCCGACAACGACACGAACGTACAAAACAATGGCACAGACACACACACACGGGTTACTTCACCAGTACACGGGGTTACGGAACTTACGCAACGAGGGCGGTTCGCCGGTGTGCAAGTTAACGGATTTGAACGGACCGACCGGTGGCGTTTGCTGGTGGGGATAGGCAGCCGGCACGGGAGCATTGATCTGATCGTACGACGGTGGATCTGTCGTTCCCGTCCTTCCGTCTGACCGATACGAATGTTAGTAAGAGAGAGAGAGAGAGAGTGTGTGTGGGCGCAAAAACGGACGCAAACTGCCCGTCCGGGAGGTCTGAAACTTACCCATGCTGTTGCAGTCACCGAATTAATGGACTTGTGAATCACCAGGTAACGGATTGTCAAGTCACCGAACGGGCTGGCGGACTCCTCGCGTCAACTTCCCCTGATGGAATGGAACAGCAAACTGACGCCCGGGTCATTTAGCAGCACGGAAGGGTCCGACCTCGTACAGGTATTGTCGTTCTTGTCGACTAAATTATTTACCACCATTGACGGCCGCCACCACCCTTTCGGGAGGGGTGTTGGGTGGTTCGCTGATCTAAGGGGTCGGTTGGCGGGGAATAATCACTAACGATAAGAATGATAAGATTGCATGTTCGGTGAGTGTTTGCCGACGCGGTACCGTCTGTTTAACTCGGAGCGTAGTTGCCCCTCTAAACACACTGCCAGGTTCCATGATTCATTGATTTGCAAGTGAGACATGCATTCCCAACACTTTTACACTGTGTGACTGTGGAGGCAAAATAAGTGTACACAGTGCATCTGTTTCAACGCTTCATCTTACCCATTAAGTCACCGTTTTTCGCATGCTTAGAAGCCAACCCTATCCGTAATCCGAATGTATGCCTCCTATGATAGTCTAAAGGTGTTTTTCATGGAAAAGGTGTGGAAACCTGCTAAAAATTAATTGAATTTTGCTTGAACATTAGGAGATATCTTTTATCATAAAAGGACTTAAAGAAAAACTGTGTTTCTACAGAGAAACAGTTTTCAACCATTTTTAAAGAATTTATCACATCAAACTCCTAAAATGGTCCCCCAAAGCCCTGATTGTTACTCCATAAAATAATTATGAAAAATGTTTAATATCGTTTATCATCCATACTATTGTAAACCTTAACAAAAACATGAATCTTATATATTGAATAGGATGGTAAAAATAACCTTCTCCTACCGTAGAAGTGCGCTTCATCCTGGGTAATTGTATCTGTCCAATAAGTTTTTCTTTTCTGGACTATTGGCAGCATCGTATCTGCGTCAGTACCGTATCGGTGGAACCGAGTCAGCATCTTCTAGACATCGTAGGAACGGACCCAATCCGGGCAAAGATACGACGCGACAGCCTCATCCTTCCAGTGCTTCTTTCCATGCAAACCGAAACAACCAGGAGCACCACAGTATCCTTTCTATTCCCTCCACAGGACCCCTTTAGGATATTCTGCAAACGGTTCTAACTCCACCTAAAATTAACTAAAAACATGAAAAACAAGCTACACTGGCCTAAACAGACAATAGGGCACACTATTAACGGGGTGGGAATGGTCAGGAATCACAAGGTAATTCCTATCTGTTTGGCGAAGTCGAACAGAATCCACGCGTTTTCGTAGTCCTTCCTGACCCAGGATGTCGCGTATCGGAACCGCGGGAGATTCCTTCCTGAGTCTAGAACGGCTGATAATACTTACTTACTTATCGGGCGCTACAACCGTTTCGCGGTCTTGGCCTGCTGCAACAAACTCCGAAACCGCTCACGGTCCCGCGCCGTCGTCTGCCAATCCATTATCCCGGCCTTGATGGCTGACGCCTCTACGCCATCCTCCAACCTCAGCTTGGGCCCCTACCACGCCTTCTCTGTCCATATGGACGGCCTAAGAGGACTTTACGGGCTGGGTCGTCCGAGTCCATGCGTATAACATGGCCAGTCCGTTGGAGCCACGCGAGCATAATCCGCTGCACAACGGAGAGGTTGTTGTACAGCTCGTACAGCTCGTCGTTGTATCGGCTCCTCCATTGTCCCTCCTCACGTATGGGGCCAACAATCCTCCTGAGCATCTTCCTCTCGAACGCGGCTAAGAGGGTTTCGTCAGTTTTGGACAAAGTCCATGTCTCAGAGGCATACGTGAGTACTGCAACTATATAGGTACGATATAGTCCCAGCTTCGTCCGTCGCGACAGGTGTTGGGAGGTGAAATGCTTCCTCAGGCTATAGAATGACCGGCTGGCCGCCAGCATCCGTGCGCGCAGCTCGACTTCTATGCTGTTGTCGGTGCTGACTTTTGACCCAAGATAGGTGAAATTTGGGACGACTTCGAAACGGCTGATAATAGTTCGGAAATAAAGCAAGTTTTACAAAAGAATAAATAAAATGTGTTAAAGCATATAACATATCAAAATGCTGTTATTTTTTGTTGTTAAAAACATTTTTGGCACGTAAATGAAATGGTCACTATTAATACTTATACTTTTACCACCAGACTCACTTTATATAGGTTTTGCAATTCATCAAATTGAAAGTTAAACTCCGAAAATAACAATCGCTGTACTAACCCAGTCCATATTGATTGCTGATCAATCCCAATCGCTTTAAATCGAGCATAATCGTCCTTACTAAAAGTTTTATTGTTTTCCAATGCCATGGAATAATCGATAGGAAATAAAAATGTGGTAAACAAATAAAAAGTGTCCTCAAATATGAAGCCAGGTTATCAATTTATTCAATCATCGTCAGGAAGAAAGGAACAGAATAGGAAATCAGGGAATGGTTTAAAAGGGGAAAAGGAGAGGAGGTCGGTCCCATGAGAGTGAAGGGGACACAGAGAGGGACATATAAAAAAATCGTAATTGCTGTACATCCTCCTTTATTTTGAAGATCTTAGCAATTTTGTAACACAAAATATAATAAAATTAATATCTTGTCACATTTTTATGTATTCATTTATTCATTTTTTTATTTATTTGTTTTTTGTTTCAATTGTTTTTTGATTTTTATTTGTTTATTTTACTTAATTATTTATTTTTATGAATCATTACATTTATTTTTCTTATCGAATTATTTGATTTTTTTTTTGCTCCTTGACTTTTGTACTTATTTATTTATGTTGATTTAATAATATATTTATTCATTGTCATATTATTTTTTTGTTGTTTATTTATTTACTATTTATTTATTACATCATTTATTACATTTCCACCCATCATATGCGATTGAAGCAATTCCAAACTTCCCAAAACCGCAACCTCAAATGCACATCTAATTAAACACATGATTCATCGGCGGATGCAAAATGAGTAATATCAAGTTTTACGGTGAGCGAATCGTTTTGCACTGCCGGGAGTTCCATACAATTGGTATAATACTTTTGAATGAAGCTCCAACGCAAACCGTATTTTGATAGCGCTTATCGCTACACATCGTGTGAACTATCTCATTACAACGACTGGAATGAATCACCATCTTTGCACTGAAGGGCTGTAGTAAACCGCACCAACGTGTTTGTGTGTGTAAGTGCGTGAGTTTGTTATCACAACAATGAGACGTTTACGTTACGGCGAACGGCTAGGAGAAAACAGGTATGAGTATCAGGTTCAAGAAGTCGATCGCCATTTGTATCATTCCAATACAATGTTTAAGCTAAATAATATTCATATTAGATGTTATACTCTGTGAAGATACGTTTACCATGATGAACATTAAGAAATGCTTTGAATGCTTAGTGCAGTAAAGCTTTTCAAACCATCTTTTGAACATGCCAAAGAGAAAAGCACAGGCCACACCTCAAGGGAGATTACGACGAAACCTTCGATAACCCATCGCACAATATAACGTACGCTGTTTACAGGCAAACGACCTAGTTGAGGTAGAACCACTGGCAAGCGAACACCAGCAATCGAGCAATGAGTAAGTATCTCGTCCTCCACCGACGCAAGCTTTTTGTGCTAGCTACCGTATGGAGTAGCTCATCAAATCATCCGGCTGCCATTGCAACTGTTTACATTCCTCCCTCTACCACCACCACCACCCATTCCGCAGCGACCATCGTAGTGACGAACCCGCAGGTCGGCCCCGACCCAATGACGATCACCTGCCCGTCCTGTCATGCAACGGTACGCACGAAAGTGAAGCACGAATCGACGACGTCCACTCACGCCTGCGCCCTTCTGCTGTGGATCGTGTGTTGGCCCTGTCTATGCTTACCCTACTGCTGCAACTCGTGCCGCGATGCCAACCATTACTGCCCACGATGCAACACCTTCATTGGCTCGTACAAACATTGAAGGACGCCAGCGCCAAACGTGCGTGAAGTTGAACGAACATCACCGTGCAAGTGTGGTGAAAAGTGTGAACTATCGCTAACTGTGGGTCTAGTTTTGCGTTTTGTGATGAAGAAGTCAAACTCTCGCCCTGTTAATTGAACGCTATTTATAATATAACGCAATGGGTGGTGTAAAATCTGTGTAAAATAAATTAGGGATAATTACTTTCAACGAAAATCATACGCCATGGTCTTGATATTGAACTACAAATGGTAGTAAAAAAAGAACAAGATGCTCGCGCTCATCTTATCACAATCTTCTCGACGCTTGCTTATTTGCCTGTTTAATTAGTTTTTATCAACTGATACCGCACAATATGCGCATTTCTAACCTTTGATGCTGCTTTGTTCATTTCATTGCGCGCAGAAAATAAATATTTGTTTCACAGCAATTCAAATCATTAATCTAACGTCTAGCTTGCATTTACTTGCCACAGATGTTTATTGTAACACCTGACAAAAGGAGCACTTCTGGACTTTATTGTTTAAGATTAAAACACATGGTTTGGTTCTTGAAGCTTTAGGAGTTTAGTAATATGTTCACAACCTTCTAAATAGAATACTTGATGTAATGTATTGACCCTTGGTACTCCGTATTTGTTCATTCGGTATAAAAGCCGCGATCGACAACGCGTATCTGGGTGTGTAACCTTGGTCGACACAGGCATCATTTGCAAACAATAGCCGAAATTAGCCGCTAGTGTAATTTACATACCAACAAAATTAACGCTTCATGGACCGTCGAAGCATGAACACAATAAGACGCAGCTGGTGTGGCAACAACACATTATTTGACCATTTATTTTCCTTAACTTCACACTCTTCAAACAAAAGAAAGTAAACACCGACCAATCTGTCAAAGTTAGCTGATCTCTCCTTTTGATTTTGAGATTACGCACCGAGGTCACACATTTATTGATTGGCGAAACCTACAATTCTTTATGGCGGATAGCAAGCTACCATTAACTGCCGATAGATGGCGCTGGTTAAAAATAAGATTACGCATGCATATACGCATCGTCGATCCTGGCTTTAACAATTCAGTATGGGAAAAGAAACACCATTATTGGCTCATTCCGAATGTTACACATTCGTTCTATAGTAGGCTTTGACAAGTTCCGTCCCAGCATAGACAGCATTAGGTTAAGGCTGTTCGCTACATCAACAGCGCGTTTTACAGACCATGATTAAACCACTACATACCCTCGCTTGCATCCCGTCTGGCAACCGTAGACTCTCCTAAAAGACAACAGTGTTTTCAACTTGATGCGTGCTGACTACAACAAAATTATTATAGAGCATCCATTGTTCAATTGGTACTCTAATACTACCAGAAAGAATTAACTTTAAAATCTAGAGTGGAACAAACCATCACCGAGCTGTAGCATTCGGTCGATTGACTACAATGTTGATACATGGTAAACCGAACCCAACCTAATCCACTCTATCGATGGTCAACTTCCCGAATCCTCCGTCGTACGTGTAAGAAGAATAAATACAGGCAACGATCATTTTCTGCTGCCTCAAGTGCTTTCGTTTTGCTTTCCATTTCATTTTACTGTTGCTCTTCGTTTTCGCCTCTCGTAAACAAACGTTTCGTTCTCGCTTGTTAATGTATCGCAATTACACACATACGACACTTTTTGCTTGCCACATGTTTAGAAAAATACAAAACCCAACGTATTACGAATGCACCAGTAAGCGTTCATCGTCTGTTAAGCCTCAGACGCGCTTCAGTCGTACTGCGTCAATACAGCAGATCGGTGCTATCCTTTTCCGCATTATAAAAATTTACAACCGCAAGAAGCTCGTTTCAGCTCAATGGATAAAATGGGTTAGTTTGAGAATAAAATTCTGCTCCTGTTCACCACAGTATACTCTTCGCCTAACTAGTGAATGACTTTCCCGCTGTTTTAGAACCATCGGCACCTCCAGTTTACGTTCCAGCCACGCGCGTCGTGACGGCTACGACTGGACCCGAACCGGCCCAAGTCGTCTGCCCATCGTGCAACGCGGAGATCGTCACTCAAACAGAGCCGGAGGCCAACACCAAAACGCACATCTATGCGTTGCTGCTGTGTTTGGCACTGTGCTGGCCGTGCGTGTGCCTGCCGTACTGTTGCACCTCGTGCCGGGACACAGTGCACCGGTGCCCACGCTGCAAATCGTTCATCGGGGTGTACCGTCGCTGAAGCTGTCTTCGTTTTCCATCGTTTAACAATTTTGTGCCATCATCGCAACGAGGATAAAGGATTATTATTCGATTGATTTTTTAAAACATAAAGTACAATAACGTACTACAAGCAACATCATTGGACAAGAAATCTTTAGTATATAGATGTCTAAATTCACCTCCTCAAGTTCCACCTGATATCCCGGTATATTTACTTGCATTATTTTATTCTTGTTTTTATTACAATCAATTGAAGTAAGCTGAATTAAACAAAATGATATAGAAAATTGGTTTTAAGAAGCATGTTTTTTAACGATGACGTCACTGTGAAGCTAAAACTCAGCTTTGATGGATAAATGAGAACATAATGTCACGAAAAGTTCTACACCAAACTGTTAAGCAATTTAGTCAATCTTCGTAGTCTTTACGCAGCATCCGTTCAGATATTTGATTTTATTCCTAATTTGCTAGAATTACACAAACTTACACACCATGCATCTTATTTTACTTTATTTTATTTGCATTTTTTATTTCGGTTGTGACGGTCAGGCCGTACTGCTATAAATCTTATGCTTTGATGCTACTTTGATTAACAACTCACACGTTACAGTCACCACTGTAGCGTCATCATTCATCATTCTGATTGCCTTAGCTACCCATGCTTCGAATCTCAAATGGATTTATAATACAAATCGTAGAAAAAATAAATTGCCACAAACATTCAAATTATATCTTCATAATGCTTTTTTATTTTTAAAGGAATGACCAGGTCATGTTTCGGTATTATTTGTTGTGGCCCCTTTGAAGCGTGTCAGACATACATAAAATTAAAATTCAACGCATAATGGGCCGTACAAGACGTACACTGTTAGCAAAAGGTGTGCGAGACAAGTTCGGTTCAAGACGCACAAATACGGCATTAAATTCATGACACTTAGACAGGAACGGATCTGAGGCACCAAAGCGAGTACGGCGTGCCTCGTCAAGAAGGATTCGAGCATGGAGCGATCTCGGCGGGACGTACAATGATATTTGTGAAAGCAGCACAGGCAAGTCGATTCGATTGTCCAAACGTCCTGCGATTGCGTCCTCTGGGCGTTGCAGTTCCGCTGTTTGAGGGACTCGATCCCAAGCAGCGTAAAACTTACTGCGTAGTTTGTCTATACACTCCTAGACCTGAGAACCGGGTGAATTTCTGATGGATCGACACCAGACGAGCTACAGATGGCGTCGTCGTTGGCCACCATGCATGGACGCTTACTCTACCATGGAACGCACAAGCGAGCAGTATAGCATCTTAATGACATATCATTACTATAGTCATTATTATGATCATAAAATGAATGTCTAGTTGTGAGCGAAAAGCAATAAATATATTCCTCTATTTCTTTTAGAACATTAAAATCATACAAATCAGAAATTGAAATGTGAAACGGAATAAACTAGTATATTAGGATGTAAGTAAGTATTTAAACATTAGACATTAGTAGATTTTATTATTTTCTAATCAAAGAAAATCTAAACGCCTGCTCAAAAGGGCCGTTTACACACGCGAATGTTTGCTCGCGAATGTTTCCCCCTCCATCTGAAAAAAGTGTCAAAAAACATCGGCGAATCTTTTGACTGTTTACACAAGACGAATGTTTTGGATATCAACAAATGCCAATTAAACGCAGGAAACCAAAAAACGGTGGATTAAAAACACAATTTTCCAACAAACACACAATCTCCCATAACCAACAGTCAAAATATCACGTTTAACCGCGATTTGAAACAAAATTTCTTAGTATTTACAAAAAGATTGCAAGCAAAGATTGCAGCTATCCACCGACCGGTGGATATTTTTTTTAGCTCGAAAAAGATTGCTGCAAGGTTGCTCGATTTCCCACATGAAATTCCCACATGAATTGTCTTTGACAAAAATGTGTTTGACAACCAATTTCGAGCAGAATATGACCTGTGTAAACCAGGCACATGACTCTAGTTAGTCGAAGCCTCTGAATGTGGGAATTTGGACACGAGTCTGAATCTCCATAGGAGGATATAACCTTTCTCGCAGAACAGAAGAAGAAGAAGAGCTGTGTAAACGGCCCTAATGAGACTCACATACGGCTATTTCAACCCTAACGGACATCAAGTGACCGAACACATTTTGTTCACTGGGAAAATCATTCGAGTTCGAAAAGTTTCAGTTCAACAGCGACATCTGTCGGTAAGTACCGTAGAAAGCATTTCGTAAAAGAGCTTACAACGATGCACAGTGGTCGACTGTAATTTAAGCCAATAGTAAACTTGTGTTACACGTTTTGCAGTATGTTGATTGTTTAACAATTTTTTACATAAAAAAATGCTAGTATCCAGCTTGTACATTATTTTCTTTCTTTTTCTGGAAGGAATCCTTCACATTTCATCATTTCTAAAATTAATATATTTCAAGAAAAAAAAAAGAAAAATACGTTTCTCCAAGAAAAGCCAACAAACGGAGTGCATTATGCGCAGGGTTTTGATGAAACTTTTCCCTTTATAATCTATTTCTGTAATTAGTAGGCAAATAAATCTATTTCTATAATTAGTTGGCAATTTCAGCTAACAGCTAGGAGAAAAACAATAGGTGTTACAAAAACGGAACACTCCTTTAAAAAAATTAAAACTTCTATGAAACATATATGAAAAATTCTATAAAACCTAAACTACTACTACTGCATACTAAGTGCATGAACCAAAAATGTTGGCCTAAGATCTGTAGCTCTACCATTTTCCTCTAGTAGAACGGTACAAAATCTCAACTGACCGTAACCATCATCTTACTATGCCAATCGGTAAGTAAACGTAATCCAGTGTATAGACGTAAGGTAGCGTCACAATTTATTAAAATCAATACACCCATATTTGACTGTCCCTTCCCAAATGTACAATAGAATCGTAAGCCCTGTTTCATCCTTTCAGCTTTATTATTTATTGAAGAATGCAAGTCAAAACTGCAATCCACTCGCAAAACTTACCGTACGAACGTCTTTATCTCATCTCCAACTCCACATAATCTAATTATCGCATACCCCCGCACTCGCGGGGTGTATTGCCAAAGGCAGCACACATTTGCACCCGGGGGAAAAAGGGAAAGGAAACCTGTCAAGAGAGTTTACTGATCCGTAAAAATAATTGATACCTTTTGCGAAGTTGAAATGTACGCGCCCAGCTACAAAGCAGTAATTCAATCGTGCCGCTTCAACCCCGCTCCGGCAAAAAGCATTATCATTGCTACCTTGCTTGAGAGTGCCCGAGTGTTAACTTTAATCTAAACTCGATCTCGCACCCGCCAAACCCCACCGGGCGTCTCCATTTTGAGCAATTGCCGTCCTGCAGGAACGTTCTACTTTTCGGAGGAACTTCTTTCCACTCCACACCAGGCGCTGCACGCCAAACAAAAAAAACAGAATCGCAAAGGACAGTAAATTTTAATAAAACAGCAAGCAGATAAAAGAAACAAAAACCAACTTACAAATACATAATCAAGTTTTCTAATGTGCCCTCCCCCTTGTGTTCTTTCTTCGGTGTTGGAAAGGGCAGGGAAGGGAGAGTGGAGAGGTGGGCGAGAAAATTTGGACAGCAAAAGGAAGTTCTTTCTGATTTGTCATTGCTGGCCCGCCTCCCCCGCCTGCCCAGCCCTCACTCACCCTCGCCGGAACATGCACCTACTGCGAAGGCTCGTTCGTATGCCGGTTCGGTGTGGTGGTGTGGCCAATATTGACAAGCAGAAGTACGATCAATAATACGAAAGTTTCGTACCATTCCAGCCCTTTGTCCTCGGCACGGCAGTGCGCTTGTGGTGGTGTAAGTGAGCGTTCGGGGGGGGGTTTTTTTCCGTCGCTTTGGGAGAGTCTACCACCGCTTTTCACATACCAGCAACGCAACGGGGAAAGCTGGCCACGCGCACTGGCAAATTCGTGGTTCGTTTCTGGGTGTTAGTGTGTCGCGCACATGCGCACTCCTGTTTCACCGACCAGGCGAAATGAACGAACGAAAAAGGAAGCACTTTCCACCGATCTTCACCGAAAGGACAACGGCCATATGCTGGGTTGCGTTTTGCTGCTGTGTTTGTGCCATCGACCAAAAGTTGCGCAACCGACCGATACCCACCCGCCTGCAGCACACCCCTTCATCCTTTCCTCTGTGACAACTCAATGTGAGAAAGTTAAAAAGAGAAAAAAAACACAACCCACCAGAAAAGCTGACTCAGCGAAGCACGTGCTACGCTTGTGTTGGTGTCATCGTGCGTTAAAAAAAAAGCTTTTTATGTAATCGATCGAATTCCGTTTCCGCCCCCGTTTCAACCAGCCCACCTTGCGGAGAGGGGACCGAAATAAGCTTGAACACCCCTCAGAAGAAGCTTCCCCACTGGTGGCTGAAGGGGAGGGTAAGGGGGACAGTACAGTTGTGCCTTATGTAAAAGGTGTCCCTTTTTACTTCGGTTCCTCGGTTGGGGGGCCTCACCCGCCTGTTGACCTACTTACGAGGACCGCAGTGGGCAGGACGCCACCACTACACACGCGCACGCCGGCCGACGGAAAATGTGGCAACGAATTCGGTTCGTTAACCAGCACGAACGTTGTTTTGCTGCAACAAACACACCCCATCGGAAGTGGTTTACGGGCAAACGGAACTGACAGGGGGGGGGGAGGGAGGAGGAAAGGGGGAAAGTTTCTACCAGAAGCGAAGTTATCGCACTAGCAGAAGCTTCTCGCCTGCCCCATATTCCGCTACCAACCGACGTTCCCCATTCCCACTCACCGTTACTTTAGTGAGCGCGGTTCGTCCTTTCGATTCACGATTGCACGTTCGTCCTATTTGTCCTTCCACCCATGGTGATGGTGAAGATGGTGAGAGGGGAAGGAGGAAGCGGGGTGGGGGGGAGGGTGAAGAAAGTTCCCGTAAAGGCTCACTCGATTGTTGTCGCGATTTTCTTTACAGGACAATCTCGTCTTTGCTGATGCTTCTGGATTTCCAATTGATTTTCATTCTGTTCCAGTTTAATCCGTTCGCCTTTTTCAACCGTCCCTCATGTCCATACTGGCAGTACGAGATGGATCGAACAAAGTGATAAATTGTAGCTTCGTACCACAGCCTAGCCCATACCGCTCGATTATGTGTTGCATTTTCCTTCCCCGTCCCGCTATGTGATTGTTGTTTGTCATTTATTTTTGGTAGCGGGACGGTAAAATTATGACCAGTTTTCTAACATTTTGTATCACCAAAAGCGGCACAATCGATCGGTTCGGTTCCGGTTGCGGCGATGTCGCAAACGAGCTCCGGAGCAAAAAAGGGGAACACGGATTCAATAACGTATCACCATCAGTCTGTGTGTGTGTGTGTGGGAATGTATATCTAGCACGTGTTTTTCGACCTGATTTCTGAAACGATGTGGGCCGATGGGCGAGGACATTCCGGAGCAGATCATTCATTTGAGGGCAATTGCAAAGTGGAAAACAGGCAAAGGGAATAAAATGCATCCCCGTGCTGTTGGGCAATGCGAACGTTTTGCATAAACTTATGCTTGGCCACTTTGCCGAACTTAGCTGATTATTTGTCTCGGCTGCCGCCCTTTGTTTCTCTAGGCAAGAAATTTTGTGAATTTATTCTTTGGCGAATAAATAAATAACGGCACAAAAATAATAATAATATTGCAAAATAAGGACAAGATAGAACTCAAGGCAGAAGTGCTTCTCTCTTTTTCAATTCCATGTTTTTCGAACGTGTTTAGTATTGTAGTTTATACACTGTGAAATGTTGCGTACATTTTATTTATTTGAAGTTAGTTTATAATTCACAAAATCAATAAATCACTTCACTTTAACAATGTTAAAAAATCACTTCACTTTAACATACTTGAAATACCATGTTCAAAATATGTTTGTTTTCTGGTAATGTTTTTAATAAAATAATTTTTATTAAACATCTTATTTACTACATTTAAAAGGTAGACGATATACATGCTATGCTGCTTAAAGGTAAACTGATTAGGTATTTAGTTTATTTGAAAATCGATTCGATAGTTGATCTTTAGCAACACTGCTTTAACTTTTACTAAGTACAGTGGAATGTCGATTATTCTAAGGCTGATCTGAGTTTAAGACTGTATTTAAATATTATGCAAGTGTTTTATAATCTTATGGCCAAAGCTAAGAAGCGAATATTAGTTTGAAGGCCAAAATCGCTATTAAAATAAAAATAAAAAATGATCAAAGCAAATGGATAATTTAGAACACTTAATTTACTTCACAATGATTTTTTTTAAAAACGATTAATGTTCTGAAATTTAGTTTTTTTTTTTCTAAAACATGTGTAAAAATCCATTAAATGAGCTAGAAGTGATGCTTGTCAAGGACCTTTTGAGATGAGACGGTATGCAAAAAACACTGTCAATTAGATAGAACATTGGATATTCTCTATCATTCAAGTCACGGTAACATAGAGGGCTATGATCCTATGATTGTTGAAACAAGTATATTCAGCTGGAAGCTGCCCTTAAGCCTGAATCTTTTAAAATTAAACGCAATATTAATTATTTTTTTTTTCACAGTTTCAATTTACTTTAAGAAATGTTCACCCAAAACTTACCTTTTGAATTTTTACATAAGTAATGCCACAGTTATAATCCTACTTACCCAAGAGGCATATGAAACCAAGTACAAAAAATAACACAAGCACTGCGTTACTAGAGAATTTGTAAACGTATCGTATTAAACCTTACATTGGAAATAATGAATCGTTAAGCATTTATAATATTGTTCAAAATCATACTCTTTGTCAAAATAATCTTTCATTTAGTTCGTCCTTTATTTTCTTTCCATTTAAAACTTTTTTAAAAGAAACTGAAACACTTTCAACTTGGCCCCCATCCGCCTTCCTAATGCTGGCTACGTGACATAATCGCAATACAGGGTGTTCTTCCGGTTGTCTCTAGTCCTCTGCCACCATTTCGCACCTCGCAAGCTCTCAAGCACTGTGGCCGCCTGCCGCTTGTCCAGAACTCGACCACCACTTGCGAGTGTTTCCATCTTTCGCACATGTTTTAGCTCACCGCCCGCTAAAGTGGTTCGGCGCACTCGGACACGGTGTTGGCCGGTTGCATCGTCCTCGAGCACGTTCCGGTACCCAACGCTCCATCATCATCATCATCATCCACATCCCTATCATCATCTTCCCCATCACCATTGGCATCGGCATCTTCATGCAGCATGAATCAACCCGATGGGATCTCTTGGACGGGAAGCATGCTCACGCCCGAAGCCACACCGCTAGCGTTCGCTAATTAACCGTAAAGGACTCGCCGGTGTGTCCCCTAGGCGAGCGAGTGTGTGAGCTTTTTTAATGACTTTTGTACTTCGAATCCCGGTCCGGCTGCTGATTAAAACAGCTAACTCAAATATTGAACCAACTTTAACAAGTTTGCACAGCTACGAAAAGCACGAATCGGACGGAGTGAGGCACGATTTCGCTAATGATAGGGAAATTTCAATTTTCCCAAGATTTAACACATTCCCTGTTCTGCTGGCTCCCGCGTGGCATGAGCCGCTCCCGGTACAGCATGAATCGGAGCATGAAATTAACTACAAACTTTTGCCTTCCTCCCAAGTGGTTTGACGGCACAAGACCAACCCGGGTGTGTGTGTGTGTATAAAGCGGTGGTTATTGCGGAACAATGGTAGATAATGAAAGGTTTGGCCCGAAATCCTTTTCAAAAGCCGATGCTTCCGGGCAACACAAACGACTTTGCCGCAGCAAAGACGCGAAACTTTACAACCACTTCCGGCGATGGAGGCGGCTGGGAGGGAAAAATGTGCCTTTCGCCCACAGGGGGAGCGTTCAGGGGGAGGGGGGTGGGTGCGGGTAGAGCATTACACTGTTCGATGCTACGTGGCCCTATTATGTAGAGCCTTTTTTGAAGCTGTATTGCCTTAAAGAAATATTTTCTTTCATTTAATTAGTTCTGGAATAAGGTATTTGTTGAGTTTTTCAAACGGTATTTAATAAAAAATATCATTTTTTGTGCACCATTTTGTTATATGAGCTATTACATTAATTGTTTGTTTTAAAAGTTTACTTAAAAGGCTGCAATTTGAAGCGATTTCCTCCTCGCTAAGGTATCACCTGCTCGCAGCAGAAGGGAAGCACGAGCGTTAGGCCGAACAAAAAGGCATAACCCATGGCCATGCTCCATCATAATATGCTACGCGGCTGCGCACCGCACGACAGCGTCGCTTCCGGTTTGCTACTGCTGGTGCTGCTGCTGCTGAAGTTTATTGGGCGAAATGGTGCACGGAGGATTTGAATGGCAGTGAAACAAGCCTACCGCCAGCGTTTTCCTGCACTGCTGCAGCCACGAGTGTGTGTTGGAAATTGTTTTTCCTCAACAACGTCACACATACAAGCGGCAGCTTGTGTGAAATTGAGTAAGCAGCAACGTGTGTTTTGCAACGGAAACACCATGCATGGTGCTTATTTCCGTTCCCATCCACCGTTTGTTTCCACACAGGCTGGAAAAGCAGCAAAACCTGACACAAAACTGGGAAACAGCGGTGCAAGAGTTGCAATCATGAGTAAATCGAGAAAGCGAACGAAAAAAGCAACAAGAATGGAAGGTGTGAACATTTGTAGTACATCTCTAGCATTCTAATCCATTCGGCTTACAGCTGCTT
Source organism: Anopheles epiroticus (assembly GCA_000349105.1). Taxonomy (NCBI): domain Eukaryota; kingdom Metazoa; phylum Arthropoda; class Insecta; order Diptera; family Culicidae; genus Anopheles; species Anopheles epiroticus. The sequence continues at coordinate 64,261 of KB671869.1, forward strand.
TACAAAGCGAGCGTGGAAGAAAAAAAAGTGGCTGTCTATTTTGTAAGGTTTCCCTGTATACCTCCCATCCCAGCTCCTCACGCCACCGGGGGCACGGCACACCAAGCGAGGAAGCGCGCACAAAAAAAAAAAAAAACAACACGATGATGGATGAATTGGGACACAGGGCGGGATCAAAGTGAAAACCTGCTTAACGCTTTTCCTGGTGAGCTCTTTCGTAGCGTTACTTTGAGGAGTTTTGTGTTCTGCTTACTTACTGCAACCAGTCGTGCAGTCTCACAGAGCATTCCGGTTTTGTGCTGCTTGCAGAAGAAGTCGGCAAAAGTATTTACCTTCAGGCATTCGCATCAGCGTGTAACATTGACAGCATCAGCAGCAGCAAAAAAAAACAGGGGATAATAAAAGCGGAAACACACCGTTCCATCACGCTGCTCGGAAATGTCTTTCGCCCCTTTCTACATTCACACTCCGACAAAAAGATTCCGTAAGCTGCCAAGCGTTTCGTCGCCCCGGTGTGTGTTTGCGAAAAGCATTATGATGTTTGCAATCGACCGGCCCAGGTACCTGCACAGGTACACGATACATTGGCGTAAATCCTTGCTCCCTTCGTACTGCACATGGTTCGGCTTTATTTGGGGGGAGGGGGAGGGGTTTGGCGTTCTCTCCTGCGCTCTCTCTCTCTCTCTCGTTCCCTCCCGTTGGCAGGTGTTATTGATTTTTTGTTCTCTTTTTATTCATAAATTCACTTTCCGGATGGTTACATTTTGCCGCAAGCTTTTCTGTTTCGTTTCTTTTTTTTATTTTATTGTTTCATGTCAGTTGGTATTGCAGGCAAGACGCTTTCTTTCCAACCCTCTACACAATCCGCTCTCAAGTGCAAATGCTTGTGGTGTACACCACTACCCATTCCCCAGTTTCTCCTTAGGGTACAGCATGAAAAATTGTGTGGAACAATGGTGACGAACAATTTGAAAGATTGACAACACAATATACCATGCGTCTCCATCGACAGGAACGGACAGGGTTTGCGTGAAACAGGCTGTCTCCTGGGTCGTTATTTTTTCAACTTTTAATTTATTGTATGGCTATATGAACAATCGAAAGAAAAACTTTCAATGCACATAACATAGTTAACGCACTTTTTGAGTTACTAGCTTATAAATGTTAGGAACTCAATCGTTTATTTTATTTTCTTTGCTAAATGGACCCAACATTTTTTCTTCTTCATTTTTAAAGAGACTTTTAGCGGTCAGGCGAGCATGCACCTCGATAAATATGTCGCTCTAGTGAAGTCTTTTTTATATGAAAGTCATAAAACCGGCAAATGATTGGTTGTTGAGTTAAGATAATGTAAGCAGAACGTGCTTATATGTTGTATCAAAAAGGACGAATGAAATGAAAATGAAAATGATTGTCGTTATTTAGAATAAATTTCAGCATTTTATCTGCACAAATCCTATACACATTTTTTTTTTATTTCCGTAATAACAACCAGGTAGAACAACTTACCATGAAAATTATCTTAATTATTTATTTATTTATTGATTTATTTATGTATTTATTTATTTATTTATTTATTTATTTATTTATTTATTTATTTATTTATTTATT
>KB671869.1:71109-86561 GCA_000349105.1 Anopheles epiroticus
TTAATTTATTTATTTAAATATATTTTTGTCCTCCAATTGAAGGTTTAACAAAACAGGCTTAATAAGTAAAGTAATTGACAAGTTCAAAAGTGAAAAAAGAAACACTTACATCACACGACATAGCTCGTTATTCAAGATAGAACTCTTCACATTATCAAATCACAGCACACTGTAATATTATGTGTTTTCATATGTCTACTATATAATTTGCTTATAAATAAATGATTCAATATTAAAACTGAATACTTTTTGTACATTATTCCAATATCGTTGATGGTCGTTTGAGCTTTAATATCTGGAACAATTTGATGTTCTTGTAACGAGATAATTAGTTTTGTGCTTGAGAGAGGCCCAGTACAAATGGGAATTGAACTCATGAACCACTGTATCTATGGGATGGAACATCAATCCTACAAAAAAAAGACACCATGAGAGGTGATTATTTGATTTGCTTTTAGGTACATAAGATTTTCATTTAATTATTTTGAGTGTTTTTTTATTATTGCAAGAAAGTAGGAATAGATAATAATTATTGTTTATTACTTACCACTAACTTTCAAAAGATTTAGTTTGACATTCTCTAAGAAATGTGACGACTTCATTTTTTATTTTTTTGATTGCCTTTATTACTTATTTATTTCCTTGTGCTACTTATGTACTTGATGCTAAAAATGTCACTTCTCTTAAAGACACTGAACCACAACGAACCTTGTAAGCAACCTAAGCGGTTACCATCTGCCAACCGAGTCGCTTCATAATATTGGTTCCATGATGTTTTAAATGCTGTTTTTCAAATAACTTGTGAAATACCTTACACTACTTTACCTTAAATTGACACTCTTTGCAAGCTTGCCTTTCTTTACATTCTCCTATTACTTTTCTGACATCGGATACATTTCCCTTTGGTCTAACAGAGCGGAAATATGTCTGGAATATGTTTCTCGCAAACCTTCGACAGGAAGTATCTGTCACATTTTAGTTCTCCTATTCCCACTAAAGTGGTCCGACTGAATATGCAAACAAGCGGGCACGATAGGAGTGGTACGTACGCTGATAACAAGAAAGATGATCATGCACCGGAAGCCACTGGCGGAGAATGCAACTCACCCTAAGTGTTGCAGTAGACTTCCCCTACGGAAACTCCACCAAATCATCATTCAGCGCGAGAACTTGTGAGCTCCACGCGTTCTTTATGTAATGATATATCTATTTATTCAAAAAAACACATAAGATCGCATACAGTGAGTAACTATGTACATTAGTAACCATTAGTTGCAGCTTACGAGTGAAGTCATTTAAAAAAAACTCAAAATTCCTTCAACAATGATTCCACAAACCATTCTTTCCAGGAAGAAACTAGAGAGCATTTTGTATGCCTTTCACCGTGGAATGTTGATAAAACTGCGCTTCTAGCAAAACTGTCTAAACGGCACAACTGTGCGAGAAACTAGGCACAGAACGTCCAGCTTAGAACAACTTCACAGCTGTGTTAGTGGGGCATCACCTTTTGCTGACCTTCCGATCGCAACTTCACGCCAACTGGCCCCTCCCTGTGCCCCCATTCTCCAGGCCCACGGTTGAAATATAATCGTCGTATAATTAATGCTCGTGACGCGGTCTCCTTTTAAGAGTAGCTTGTGTAACGTTTGCAATTAGCACCCTGCGCTGGGAAAGACCACGGACCAGTTTCCGACGATGACACGATGGCATCAGCACTTGATTCATACGAGCAGGCAATCTTCATCTTGCACACACGCACACACGAGGGAAGCAAAGCGTTAAATAAAACGAACTTTACGGACTTGGGGCACGGGAGAGCTTCTTGGTGAGTCAGCTCTAATTAGCGGGCACCAATCAGTGGACCCCCTCCGTTCCCACACATCCCATCCGTGGGTGGGCTACCGCCTGACAACTTATGCATTATGCAACATTCGATTACAACCGTTTGCCAAGATGTTCGCTTCAAATCGAACTCATTGCACGAAAAAACGAAGCAAATGCAACGGACACACGGGTGCAAAGATTATTTATGGAAAACCCGGATCGCACTCATCTTCATTCCAAGTACTCGCACACACACACACAGACAAACACAGGCGAAGAGTGTATCGTTTAATGTGTTATAATTTATTTTCGCTGTGCCAATCGCACCCTCGAGCGTCCCGTGACGATGAAGCCATTTCGCAAACGCTGCTGTACAGGCACGTTTGATGCGACGTAAACAAACGACGACACGGACAAGGAAATGTGTGACTCTCGACAGCGCGTTTACGCCCCGAAAACGATGCCACTTCCGTCAACAACGGTCCCGATGCGGTGCATCTGCGTGTCCATCCGCGCGCTGACGTCAACAAGGTTGCATTCTCCGGAGCGCACTTGGTGCATCGGTTGCGCAAACGATTATTTTAGCGCGAATGGAGATGACGCTCGTACACAGACACACGCTAGTCTGGTTGTGCAGTCGTAAACAGGAACATGGAATAGGAGCATTTACACCAGCAGTACCCATAGCGTGTACATTCAGTCCGCCGGTCATCATACGCAGAACATGGATCGTGATCTGGTCGGTGCGTTGCATCATCCGGTTTAGATTTGTATAAGCTACGGTGCAACTGCATTCTACTATTACTGAATATTAATGTAACGTTAGTTTAGGCAATCTAAAAATTTTGAACATCTGATTTAAACAATATTTTGATACAGTTGCCTATATTTCATTACTTTTTTTTCACTTGCCATTGATAAACTATGAGTTTATTTTTGAGATTTTATTTTATTTGAAATTTTAGAGCACAAAGTGCTAAATATACATAAAATACATGAATGTCAAAAATGCATAAAAAACAATCAGTTCAAAGAGTTTAAAGTAACTGTATCACACTTTCGTTTGTCATACTATTTGTGACTAAAGTGTTTGCTAATTCTTATTTACTAAGCAAGCTTCGTATGAATTAAGATTTCAAAATATGTCTCCCTCTTTCATTTAAATGTTTATAAAAGTATAACTTGTATAACTGTTGATGCTAAAGTAAACTTACGTCTGAGTTTATAGTTCTCAACTGACTGATGGTCTATTGGATGCCTTCCCGTTTCTAAAATACAGAGAACCTTTTGTATGATAATTTTAACCCACCTCAGTAGACGAAAAACTCCTTATGAATAAAAAATGAAAGAGCTGGTTTCAGGCCCTTCCATATAAAGATATTTTCTTCAAACAGTTATTCAGCTATGTATTATCGCTACATTATTATTAGCGTGGAAACGCTCGCTTTTAAGAACAACAATATCTATTAAAAGCGATCAAGCGTGGCTCATCTATATATAACACTAATGATGCGCAAACTGAGTAAGAATGGCTAAATGAGTCAATTCCTGACAATGATCCTAGCTTTGATCACCTAAAAGAGTTATTTAACTCACTTATAGTTTATCTCTCCGATCTGACTCACATATCTTGTTTAAACTAACTTATGAGCATAATAGTTTTGACTCACTATTCTAAATCATTCACAATGATTCTATTCAGCTAACTGAGCGGTTTTTCCCGTCTTTATAGCCCACGAACTAACGTCACGAGCAAGAATGAGGTATTTCTTTTCCTGGGCTCAACTCAAAATCATTCACTTCTTACGATAGAAATGTCGGAAATATCTAATCGGTTATCAAATATTATGAACTGTAATTTTTTAATATTTTTATTTAATATTTTTAAGTACACGTGTAAATGCTGTGATCAAATTTATGCTCATTTAAAAAATTATATTTACTTAAATGTAGTTAAAATGGTTCATATAATATATTAAATAAAACAAATAAAATTTTTAAAAATATAATTACAGATTGTATAACACTATCACTCCTTGACAAACTCATGACATTCATGGAGTAAGATCAAATTCATTCAGAAGCTTAAGGTGAGTGTTTAAATAATTTTAAAGTTAAAGTTAAACGATAAAGTAAGCTTATTAAACCGTCTACAGAAAGAGTACGACAAACCGACTGTATACAAAAGCCCATCTTCCATACCATCTTTCCTGCAGATCTTTTACCCACCTCCCCCAACACCTCGTCACCAAATAAATGGTGATTTAATCATAGCTTCACCTCTTTTGTGCGCGTTATGATCGACGGTGGCGCGTCTCAAAATGCGCCCTGCCTCTAAATGGTCACGTCCTCATTATTATGCGCCGCGGCCGATCCAACCGCCGCCCCACACACACAGAGGCAGAGAAAAATACACATTCACCACCGTACCGAATCACGCTCTGCTTCGCTGCATCTCGTTGCGAGATGAATTGCTCGTCCGCCAACGTACAGCACTCTCGAAAAAAGCGAGAGTTTAGAACAGTTTACGCTTAATAGGGAGCAACCCCGTCGTCGTACCATTCCTTCTGCCTTTCCCCCGATTAGTCAACGCACAAACCGTGTCGGCTTGCCGCTCATAGAAACCGAACCTTGCCGAATGGGTTTGGAGTAGCAATGCGCGTCGATACCGATACCGGCGGGACGGAGTTGGGTTGGCCTCGGGATCAGATTCCGATACGCATTCAAAGGCAGGCAAAACCGCACCGGGAATGCGACGGGTATGCGACCCCGGGTACCCGCGTCGGTTGGCATGCGTGGCAGGCAGTACTTGCCGCCCTATGGGGTGGGGAGAGATTTGAGGGAAGAAGAGGGCTTACCCGCACCCGAACTATGTGGCCATGTGTTAAAGGTCACAGGCGGGGAAGAAGCTTTGAATTACGACACCATAGAGCTACTCGTCAGACTTCTTTGGTCTGTTTCGATGTTTCCATATGAATTACGTCAATAGAGGCAAAGCAGAGGGAATATAATGAACAGAGCGCCAGTTTGAATGGTTCGGTGTGTCAGAGTTGGAATGAAAAACGCATCATTCAATAAATGAAATACTTTTAGAAATTTACATGATGAAATGAACTATTCAAAGCCTTAACAGTATGAAGAACTAGAGAGTTTTTAACCTCTTTGAATCGGTTAGGATTGGCTTCAATAACCCTTATATATAAAATAAACACAGCAAAACTAATCAGCTTAAACGTTGCTCCACTCTAAACACACAGCGTTTCCATCAAAAAGCGATTACTAGTCGCTAGTCGCTACTTCGGCTTCCGCCTTTTCCACCACGAGCAAGATCGTACTTCAATGCTATTAGCCCCACAGGCCTGCTTTTCCGCCCATACACTCCGCACACACACACACACACACTGATAAAATTCACAATCACGCAGGGGTCAACGAACCGGATAATATTTCGCGCACACGGCCCCGAGTGGGGTTTTACTGCCCCCGTTCTATCGTTTGCGCCCTCCCTTTCGTTACATTGCGCGCTCCTTTTGCTCCTCTGTGTTCTGCGAGGCAATATGTCTTACTTTAATTGTTGTTCCACTTTCGCTGTACGCAAAACGGATCGTGCGAGCGGGATATCCTTCTGGTGCCGTTCCCTCCTTCGCTCTTCCCCCTCTGGGGCCGGGGAGACCTATGTTGAACAACCATCACCACCATCACCACCACCATCCGGCAAACAGTGCCAAACGGTAACTTATCTAAAATTAAACCCTACTCCGCGGGGTATTATGAGCCGCGCGCAAATATTCTTATCTATTCTAACGAACAACTAATGAGTCGGCCTCTCAACCGACAGCCCGCCTCGGTCTTGCCCCATTTTGTTCTTCAACGGCCCTCCAACGGGGTACAAATACAGGCCCTGCGTTTTTGCTGCGATCGTAAAATACGAGCAGCGAAGGTACAGTGCGGTGCGTTGGTTTAGATTTGAACTGTTTTTTTTTTAAGTGTTTTTTGTATAAATAAATACAACAATGCGTAACAGTACGTACAAACAGATACTAGGAGAATGTTAGCCTAAAGGCCAAAGCCGCTTTAAAAAAATAAATAAAGTACTAACAGATTTTCGGACACAATTTAAGATTTATTACAGTATTTGTCAAACAGATTCTCAAAGCGTTCTGAGTAATTTAACTTTAACAATTTTAACAAATTTTAGGTCTCATAGGTCTGGTTAAGATACACTTTATTATTCATAATATACTGCTTTGTTCTAAAAAAAATACTATAGCATTACAAACTAATGTATTTCAATCGGCTAACGAGTTATTTGTTGAAATATGAGCAAATTAAATTAATCTTAATGTTTTTTTTTATTTCGGTAGTGACGGCCAGGCCGTATTGCTAATCTTAATGTTGTTATTTTAAGATTTAATTTAGAGAGCAAGATGCTCAGGAGGATTGTTGACCCCATACGAGAGAAGGGGCAATGGAGGAGTCGATACAACAACGAGCTGTACGAGCTGTACAATGACCTTACTGTTATACAGCGGATAAAGCTCGCCCGGCTCCGGTGGGCTGGCCATGTTATGCGCATGGACCCGGACGACCCAGCCCAAAAAAGTTTTCTTAGGCCGTCCACATGGACATAGTTGGCTTGGTAGGCCAACCAATCTGAGGTAGAAGGATGCCGTTGAGGCAAAAATAATACAGCTGACAAAATATTTAAGAACATACATTTTTCAGTAAATTTGTTTTGTGAAATAATTACATTTCTAACCGGTTTAGTAATTTGCTTTAACATCATTTTTTAAATCAAGCTTGAGGATAGGTAGAACAGCATATTCTCATTCGAATAAAATGGATAAAATCACTTCGTGATTAGTATTTGTAAAAGTAAGCTAGCTAGAGTTTTAAACTCTTTAATTTGGATAAGCAACAGGAACATAGCAACAGCACATTTGGATAAGCAACATTTAGACACTGTAATTTAACCAACAACGACGAAAATATGATACTACAAAATTGAACCTTTTTTCTTAAATCTAGCTGTCTGGATGAAGTGTCATATTCGTCTTAGATGAAGTGTGATATTAGTTATTAGAGCTCACTTCGGACAAACCTTGATCAAGAACGGTTACTCAGACACACAAGAAATAAATAAGCTCGATTTATTCCTAACTAAGAAGTGATCAATCGTAATGATACGTCTTAGGTGACATATCACAAAAATATTGTATGGTCAAGGCCTACTACCAGAGCACAATTTTGTTTTTGCTTTTTCTGTGACTTAGTATACCCAAACATAGCAGGATAGTCAATCCTGCGTATGGAGGGCGGTAGCAGATCAAATGGGATTCGATGGGAACGGGAATGGGAACGTTGGACCTGATATGACAGGCCTACGCCGTTACCACTTAGAGTCGTCCCACTAATATTATCTTAATAAATATAATGAGAACCATAAGACCTTTAAATCATTTTTTGTTTCGATTCTCACCCTAAAATATACTAATAATTTGTGAAACATCTTACAAAAAAACTTAAATCGTTTTAAAAAGGAGCGTAAGAAGCCATAAACAAATTCTTAAGCTATAATATAAACATGGAAGGTATAAAAACTACTCTAAGACTTAATATAGTGGAAGCCCCTGTAGCTGCGTGTGCGTCTGGAGCTATGGTTGCATTGTGCGCGTGTATCAAATGCCAACCTTCCAACCCATCACCCAAGCCATTTAACGGGCAAACTTCAGCATCCGGCCAGTCTCGTGCGTCTTTCCTCCTACCTTCCCGAAAGTCCCCCCCACCAGCTCCAGCACGGGCCCAGCAACCATCAGTTATCTAATCACGCCCGTTCCATCTGCAGCGATAATGCATGCATGTATGAACACGATAAACGCTGACAGTAAATGGCACGGTGCGAGTGTCTGGCCCGTACGTAACGCGACAACATAATGCTTTGAATACTTTTCATCACCTTTTTTTCGCTCCCTTCATATGCAACTACGGGCCGAACAAATGGTGTTTCATCGCTTTTGCCTGTCGGTAACAAGCCGTTGAGAATGGCACAGTGACAAACCCTTTGCTGGTCTCCTTGCTGGCTAATGAACGGCTGTCCCTGTTCCTGCACACGCACTGACACACGCACCGCGCGAAGGCAAAACACGGAAGCAGAAGCAACGCGGCCCGCTTGACGCAAGCAGTGAATGCTGATTAATTTAACAAATTCAGGTCGCTGGCAAAGTTATGCGGAGCCAGGCGGCAGAACGAATCTCCATCCGGCTCGGTGCGATTGAAATGAACCGATCTGGCGCGAGAAGTATGAATGAGTTGTTTACCTTACTTTGCATGCTCGGGAAGGCGCAAGACGTTGCTGAATCCTAAGCAACGTGAGTCTGCGCGAAGTAAACAGGGTTGAAAAGTAACGATTTTTAAACCGAGAGTCAGCCTTAGATTCGTTTGCCGTCTTCGAGATGGACGTTCCATCGTTAGAACACCCCACCCTCCACCCGCCACCTACACACCGATAAGGGAAGGGCTGGTAGGGAGGGAAGGCGAACGCAAGACACGGCCTCGTTCGCTTGGCCGATAACGAAACTCCGTCTAATGGTGGAAGCAGGACGGCACCAGCTAAACGGCATCGGTTTTCTCGGCCCCGAGCAATCGTGTTTAGTTTGACCTAATTTTCGAGTCGCTGCCGCTGCGTGCCTGCTTTGACCAGAGGTGAGGAGAGGGTCTGAAATGGTTGGTCCCATCCCTCCCTTCCGCCCTTTACACGACTTTCCACCCAACGAAAACGCGCACACACACACACACACACACACCGGGGAACTGCCACAGACGCGCAATCGAGTGTGTTTACGAGCGCTGTGTAAATTTGATTGCCCATCGGTTGGAGGTTGGACAAGACCCGATTCCCGTAGTGTGTGCTGTAGTGGATTTTGGATAGCAAAAAAACGAGCAACTCGGGGGCAACATACAACATGGCAACATGGCAACAGGATTTTGGATAGCAAAAAAACGAGCAACTCGGGGGCAACATATTTTACAGCAGTTTTCGTGCAGTTCGTGCGGCAAGGAAAGTTATTGATGGGTTTGTTTTAACAGATGGCTTTGGTTCTTTGTTTATTTAATAATACGTGCGGGCATGTAGTTTGAAAAGTTTTCCAAATTTATGCGACTGCCTGGCAAAAGATGTTTTATGGCTTTATGAAATTTGTTGAAGGTCGACGATACGTGAAATGCTTCACTTGCCGTAGTGGTTTCGATGGCTGGTTGCTCAACGTTTACCGATGTAGTTGTGTAATGTATTTATATTTGACTTAAAGTCAACGAATAATAGATTGAGAAGCTATGAAAACAAATTTTAAAAGATATTTTTATAGGTATTTTTGAAACACTCTTATGTTGCTCAAATACTTCAGGAAGGAATATGTCAAATTACTACCTCAGGAACTTCTAATAGTCTTGACGAAAAATGGTTTGTATCAATGACCATTTTCTTGGTAAAACTAATTTTCCAAAAAAATTTAATTGGTTGTATGACTATGTATGTTTTGAGCTCATAGTGTACAGAAATATTTAAAAATTACGAGTGTAAGATTAAAGTTTTTAGCAGGTTTAAAATCTGTAAAAATATGATAGATTGATTAAATTCCTCTCATTTGTTTAAAATTATGCGTTCAAAGTCTGCACTTAACAATTTGCAATTTCAATCATATATAATTCTTGTTTCACTTGCAATAAACTGTGCACTTTATATACATTCCATTTTTGCACCATGCAAAGTCTTAACAGAAACATATTTTCATTACTTCATAAATGAGCTATTATAAGAATTTTCCATTTCGTTAAGTTTTTCATATTTTTTTCGTTCTATACGTCAAACTAATTTATATTTAATCGATGCTCACAATATTCGTTCTTAGCTAACGACTTTTTATTCGAACATTTATTTATTACTGTTTTTTTATTTATTAAGTTTTATGTGTTTCTTAAAGTTATTTATGATCAGCAATATGGTCTAGTCGTTACGTTTAGAAATTATAACCAAAAAGTATTGATAATCGACCCAGTTTTCCAATCCACAAAGCAGCCAAAGCCAAAAAGGTTTTAAGATATAATTCATGAAAAAAAAATCGTTCTTGAATTATGAAGCTCATAGTTATCAAACTATTGACTCTCCAAATTATTTCTTTTGCCTAGATTCAACGAATTAGCTTTCTTTATCAGATCAAAGACTCTTTTTTGAGTTTGTTGTTGTTTGTTTTAATAGTTGTTTTAATAGAAATGTTTTAATAGAAAAATCTATAAAAAATTAGCAACATCTAAACGTTCTGTGAAAGCCTTTGCTGCCCATCGTTGTGCACGCAAAAGTTCCAAAAAAGCACACACACCTACAAAAACAATTGATTTCACTTATCGCTGATGTTACGACGTTCACGACAAATTGTTCACTCATGGCTCCATCTTTGCCACCCATCTCAAACGTTCCCAAGTTCTAAGCAACTCGGGCAAGCATGCTCACTTGTGTTGTGTGGCGAAGCGAACCGTGCCCTGAAAATATGATTCGATTTCCTCTCGGAACGCGATGCTCATAATGGGTACAATTTTATTACCCAACACCCACCACCGTTTGCCAAGAGACAGAGGGATGCTTTCGCCAAACTTTTCGATTCTTCTTATTAATTCTACCTCCACCCGTACCACAAACAGCGACCAGATGCACGAAAGGGTACGAAAATGGGAAGGAAGGCGTTGTGGGTGGCTGATGAAAACGACATCTTGATCAAAACAGCAACCGCACACCAACAAGGACAGATGACATTTTACGACGGATGTGTCGGTAATAAACGCTCCGATCTCGAAAGCTTGTTAGAAGGAATCTTCTCAAACAATCTCTGTCTCTCTCTCTCTCTCTCTCTCCCTCTCTCTCTCTCTCTCTTTCTCTCTGTCCCTGGTTGCCCAGTTGGGTGACGCCCTTCTCGCCCTCCTCATCAGCTGTGGGTGGCTCCGCTGGTTGCTACCAGCGGTCCCAGCGGCCGTAAAATCTGTCACACGCCAAATGACACCCTTCCATTAAAGCATATTGCTGTTAATGGGTTTATCTAAATGCTATCCGCGTGCTAAGGCGAGAAGGGCACGTGCAACAGAGAGTGTCATAATTTTGAGCCACTGGTGTGTTGACTTAAGGGCGTGAAATGAGGGTAAAATGAGCTTCAAAATTTATTCATAACATGCACGTTAAACCGTTTTTTTTCATTCCAGCACAAACAAACTGGTACACATAAAAACAGATCAAATTATGCACTCAAACAAATAGCTCGAACACGATGGGCGTATCATGACCGAACGAGTTAGAGTAGTCGACTGCACAAAGCAGCTGACCAACAAACAGCCTGTCCAACTCCGTAACCGAGCTCACGAAACAGCGGAAATGAGAATGAAACAGACTCCGGGCAAGTTCGGTGGCAGTTTTTTTTCCGGTAGCTGTTTTGAGCCAAAACCTTGTTCGTTGACGTAACTTTTTCCTCCACCCTGACCCACAAAAAGGCTGGCAGGAAGGCGCCAACGGAAGATAATAAATTTAAACACCCTAAATTTGTTTAAATCACTAATCGTAAAATCGTGGCCACCCTCAACGAGGGAATGGAAAACAAACTTTCCCCATCAGTTCTCTGTTTTGGAGTTTCAGGGAAGAGAGGGAAAGAAAAATGAACACAGAAGCTAAAGCAATTCCATCGAGAAGATTAAAATGAAAAGAACAATCTCGGCACGAAAAATGGTGGCTAGAAAAACAGCAAGAGAAAACGGTGGTAGCCAGGGTGGAACTGAGGATAGGAAGGGTAGCATTTATGCAGCCAGCACACGTTAGCATACACACAAACCGCCCGTTTGGCGTTGTGAAATGTTTATTTCATGCTGCGGTTCGTCCACTGAAACGAAGGAATGGGCCAAACTATCAACAATCACACCAACCCGTGCCCAGTTGGTGCTTCACCTTGCTTCCACTCGCTCGGGCAGAGCAGAAAAAAACACATCTTACCAAGGCATCCGTCTCATCCGCCTCAGCCACTTCCGTTTCGCCTTCTGTTACCCCTTTCTTTTCTAGTTGTTTTTTTTTTTCATCTCTCTGCCACCACCATCACAGTACGTACGCTTCCCTTTTGCCTGCCAGAGCCCTCCCTCCTCATCGACAGCGAACAAACGGCGACCAAACGTCGTCACTGGCACGGAATAAAATAGGTCACGCGTAGATTTGACCCACTTTTTGGCCCATTTGAACGTAACAGATTAGGGAGAATGAACACGCACAAAAGCGAGAAATGGAAAAGCGGCGCAACGGGTTGTGTGGCAACCGGTAATGGAAATAAGGTAGAAATGGTAAAGATATGGAGATGAAAGCATGACGAAAGTTTTTATCCAGAGCTTTTTGTTACACTACAGCAGAGCGGTTAAAAGTAGGTATATAAAAGAAATGCAATTTAATTTGCACATTTTCTAGAAACTCAGCGTCATTCAAACCTACAAACACGTCAACAAAAAACTGCCCACCTCTTGTCATCAACCGATATGGCCCTCGGTTTGCTTTTACGCTTATCATTACCACCATTACGCATCCCCTCGCTGTATTGTGTCAAAATAAGGCAACAAATAACGAAAAAGCTCACCCGACGAATTCAACCCATTTATATTAGTAGTCATGGACACGGAGTAAAGTTTATCTAACCAGCAAGCACACGCACACACTCACGTATGAATGAGGTGATCGGGGTGGCAACTAGGGGTTGCCCCACGGATGGCGATGACACCACCTACACGCATTCGACAACGGCAACGTTGCGGCTTAAAAACACTACACACTAAACACTAAACGTGTGTGGTGAATGTGCTAACGCTAGGCGCTGGTGTTTGCTTTTGTACGAGAGACGTTCAATGCCAAACCGTGCTGTTGCTCAAATCATCCAAACCACACCGATTCGATCGTTTTCGTCGACCAAGCCAAAGCTTGCCTGCAGTGAAGTTTATGTCACTATTTTATTGTTGTAAATAATTGTTTATTTACTATACTCTATTTTGAATTTATTTTAAAAACATTTGGACACTTATATGCTATTAGAAGTAGTTCTATTGTTTACAATGTTTGTAATGGTGTTTTCCATTACAACGATCAGCCTTTTAACGATTCAAACACATCACCGCAAGATGTGGCAATCAGCTAAGGGGTCACTCATAAACTACGTAACGTACCTTATGAATTGGGACAAAGTTGTGTTGTAACTTGTTGCATAAAGCATAAAGGGGGATTTTTTTATGCTGTGCATCGTAATGTAAGATGACGAAACTAATACCATACAAAACAATTTATTTTTTAATTAAAACATTGAAAACTGTTTACTCTAATTTATAGAGCAAATGTTTTTCATCCTGTCGGTGTTCTGGAGTTCTGAAAAATTGAGATTTTTTTATCCTGAAACTACTAAAAGGGTTTTTTTTAATGAGATATGACTTGATTAGAATGATTAGAAATCCTTATTCGGACTAATCATAAGCCACAATTTCTTATTTCTTATTTTTTCTTCTTTTTTGACCTCTCGAGCAACTCTAAAAGATGTGGCTTGGTTTTCCAAACCTTTTTCAAGTAACAATGGTCCATGGATGCTCTCCTACACCTTCGGCTGCATCCGATCTCCAGCAAGTGTGACTCCACTTGATCCGAGCAACGAGTTCGCTGTGATCTTCTACACCTCGAGCCGAACAGGTCATTGGTGTGCACCTTCCTGGTGGGGCATGAGTCCGGCATCCTCATCGTTTGCTCCAACCACTATATCTTTCCAGCTATGACCACCGTCAGAATGTCTGTGTCACCAAATAGCTGATCTATCTCATGGTTGATCCTCCTTTTCCGCACGTTCTGCACACTTAAACAAATGTTTAAAGAACAGATCACGTTTTGATGCTGAGTTGTTTTAAGACCGTTTCAAGAAAAAAAACCTTCACACCATTTCAGATTATGTTAATTTCAATGACAATACTAGCAATACGACCAGGTCAATACTATGTTTATCAAAAAAATCAATGGTATCATTCTGAAAATAGGACACATACTAAACAGTCATTGCTTAAAAGCGCGAGACAGCTGAGAATTTATTTGGTTGAAATTTTCGACAAAAGTGGTTGCATTGTTAGTGCCAAAAATCTCTACTGCACTGTACGGTCAAACAATATTCAAAAGAAATCAAATGATAAATTTTATACATCACAAAAAAAAAGGTTCAGGGAGTTTGAAAACACCATTAAATCATCCGTAAACCTATTTTGGTTTTCTTAAATAAGTTGACAGAAATGTCATGTTATTTTATACTAACACGCTGTTAACAATTAACAAAATTAACAAAAGTTAACAAAATTAATTAGTTATACAAAGGTATAAACCAATAAAAGAGCTGAAAAAGATTACGCTCTTTGATTCACTCATTACATATTGATGACGTTACAGCAAGTTACACCAAAGAAAACTTTCAATTTAAGCGTAACGTAATTGATGGATAATCCCCCATATGCCTTTTTACAGCACCATCTATCGATTCCACATCGCGCAGCAAAGCAGCCACGCTCAGCAATGGGTTAGTCGACTCAAACAACCTCCAAAAAGTACGTTGACACAGATGCAGAAACAGCGGCAAGATGAGCATTGGACACTGGACAAAAGCATAACCCGACCACATGCGACTGTCCCCACCTCACCAGAGTGTAAAAGGGAAAAAAGAGGCCAAAGAAGAGAGAGAGCGGTGCATGACGGAAACGAAATAATAAGCGATTAACCCAATTCGCTCCCGTGCCAACAGACAAAACCCAACGTGACGCGATGAAGAACAAAAAGTAGAAGGGTTTGTTTAAAATATGCTCCAAAAACCAGATAAGGCTCGGAAGCGGGGACGGACGGACCGAGGGGTAGACTCTGGCTGTGAATCAAATCGACATTGTCACAATACATGTTGTGTGTCCGTGTGCAAAAAGGTGGGAGAGGAGGATGTTGAGGGACTTGGGGTTAGACAGAGAAGCTGCCAGTCCATGACATCCATGGCCAAATAGACTACGCCCTTCCCAAACGGCTGTAGTAGATTTAGTAGAGTGCGCTATTCCACTAACACATCACCGAAAATGTGTCAGCTGATGGCTATGGTACGCTTGTGGCTTCGACAGATGTACAGCGTTTGGTTTGACAGCTCATCCGTTTATCCACTTTTTATTTGCATCGCATGGGACGGCGGTGATTGACTTTGTTTATTTAAATTTTATTATAGCGCGATGGAATAGAACGCTGAAAGCGAGCAGCAAAAAAAAACACATCTGACAAACAAATGATTGGATAGGCTGGACAGATCGGCATTGTGTGAAATGTGTTCAACATTTCTAGTTGCATTAAGATTGAATTAAATGTCAAAAAAATAAAAAAAATATTAATCAACTATTTAAAAAATGATTTTAAGCATGTTAATATTTTCATAAAGAGCTAGTTAGGGTGAAGATCATCAGCTTTGATACTTACTTACTTACTTATCGGGCGCTACAACCGCTTCGCGGTCTTGGCCTGCTGCAACAAACTCCGAAACCGCTCACGGTCTCGCGCCGTCGTCTGCCAATCC
>KB671870.1:0-15691 GCA_000349105.1 Anopheles epiroticus
TGTCCTGGCATCCTACAGGACGTAAATCAACTAGGATGCGTTGTTCCACCGACGAGATAGGAGGCGGGGGGAGAGGCCTTGCAAGCCACCCCCTGTATCATTGCAGCGAAAGGAAATCAAGAAGTTTTTACGCTTATTTAGTGTAACAATTAAATTTCAATCAGTCTTTTCACAGAAGCAAACCATAAATACATCGCATTAAAATTCATGTCCAATCCTTGCCCTGTATTATTCTTTAGAAAAGCTTGCGGCATGAAAGGAAACATATGGCCGGTTTAGTCTAGAACTGCTCCTACGATTTGTGGCTGTAGCTAGAATTCCAGCTAGTGGTAACTCGCAGTGGCCCTTTAAGCCGGTCATGCGGAGCTCAAGCAGGTGTATGAGAATTAATTTTGTAACATATTCTGAAGGGTGATCAAGCCCGCTATAGAAACAATTTCCAGAAGCAGATACCCCGTTCGTGCCTCGTTCAACACGGTCGTGAACAATAATATTGAAATTGACTTAAATAATGTTACACAAGGTAATCGCATTTTATTCATCATTTACTTTGTTAATCAAGTAGGAGTCGGGCGGTTTTCTCAGAATTCGCGTAAGATTGGATTGTTTCCCAGAATGTATCCCATTATGAGCTGCACCATTCACACAAAGCACGACACGCAATGTGGAAAGCACAAAAAATAAATCACATTCATTATACCCACCAATCCACCCAGCTACCTGCATCCCCTGGTATGAATGAAAACGGTCCCAGAAATGGGACTACGTTAATGATGGCTCCGACACACAACTGTTGCATATATTTTCCGTTTCTCCGGGCAGCCGATTATGCTTCGGCAAAAGCAACGAGGGAACCAAACCATGACCTAGCCCACGTGAATCAGGGGGACGAAAATACTACGCTCATTCATGCGATCGACTCATAGGTATCCTGCTTCGGCCAACGCAGATCGGAGGTGCATTTCCCATTTTCTTCTCACTGCTCTTTTCGCTCTGTTGGCTTCTCGCTCTCTTTCTCTCTCACACACACACACACCTCCGCACGAGCACGGAGAAAAGCTCGTTCGAGCTGCAAACTAGTGATGGGAAATTATTGTAAAATTCGTAACGGAACTAGGTGCAGGCATAACTTTGAAGCAAGACTTTTGTTTCGTTCACATACTATTTATTGTTGATTAATTTTAACTTTAGCTGTACTTCCAGAAAGGCACACGACATATTCAACGATTTTAATTAAATCAAGGCACTTTAGTGTCACTGTTATTAAATACGTGCAATCAACGATCTGCATCTGTTAATTAATGCCTTGCTCACAACTATTCTCTATATGTTCCATTATTGTTTTGTAGAAATGTCACTCAATTTCCGTAAAATATGATACTTTGACTGTCCCAGAATGTTCTCTAATTATGCGTATTTCCGGAGAAACCCGTTTTGCTCGAACATCCGGGCAAGTTAAAATTCACCAATTTCAGCCAAAATATTGTTTACGAATCTTATAATTTGTTTTTGTTAAAAAACTGTTTGTGGCTCGTTAATTATTTATTTAATTTATTTTTTTACAGAATACCAGCGTAGCTGACTATTTTTATAATTTTTACCTTTGTCTAAGATTTAATTTTTATTACTTTTCCCAGTTGTTTTGTCGAATCAGTACATTTTACCCATGAAGCAGTGAAATAACGCTTATCTCTGACTCCGCGACAGTACTTCACTTATTTAAAAACATTCCATTTCATTTGTTCTCGAGAGTTTTCATTAAATGTTGTCTTCAATTGCTCATGGTTGAGTGTGGCAAGGCGAAAAAGTATGCTTGAAAAGTGAATAATATTGTTATCTATTTTTTCCCAGAACGTAAAAAAAACGGAACAAATTGATACTTTTTAAAGACACGATAGGACATCATTTGTTTGTTGAATAAACGAGACCTATCCTGTTAAATAAGATGTTCTGAAAGTTTGGTTAAGAATAGCGTTGGGTCAAGCAAACCTTTCCAATGAGGGAAGCGATCAGCTCACTGCCGCGGTTATGGAGGATGATGGAGCTAAAATAGGAAAGGAACTGATTGCGTACACCATTTAAGAAATTTTATGTAGAAGCAAACCGATCAAATCTAGACGGTAGTGCGCCATCAGGGCCCATAAATCGTCCCAAGTTTAGGATCTTTCGGTGATCAATCAATTGGCTCACCGGGCTCACCGGACTCACCGGGCTCTTTCGCTCACTGCAGAGCGGATTCATTTTAGGCGAGGAACGCACAGAGTGCGCTCGCTAAAGTGAGCGGAACGTTTAAGGTAGCTCTTTCACCCGCGACCTAACACTAATTGAGAGTGATATGTACATATTTTAATTCCTTTCCGTTTACATATTTTTTCCAAACCTACCAGGTTCACAATGTTTAACCTAGTTCCAACATTTCCATTCGAGAAATCGGAATGAACCTACCAGGATGCTGCTGAAACGTGCATCACAACTGCAAACCCATTTCACTCTCGGTTTCACTCGCATCCTTTCGCACTTAGCTCTTCCTCTCGACGCGAAACACGTTCTCAACTGTCAGCAACACACACGAACGGAACACAAACTCGGGCTAACTCGATCCCACACACGAATCTGTTGCACTTGTGGGTGTGTGTTTGTGTGGGAGATTGAAATGAAAATGAAAACTATCCCACTAAAGCTTGAAAAGCAGTTACAGCAAACGTTTCCTGCTTGCAACGTTCGCACAGGATTGCGGACACTGGGGCAAAATAAAACATCTCTGCAAGTTCGGGAAGCTGAGCTACCCCTGTCCGTCACGCTCTCCAGCATCCCGGTCCGGCAATATTTGCAGACACACAAGAGACCCCTGTGTAAAAAGGCGGGTAGACGCGCGCAATATCCAACGAGCTGTCCGCAGTTGATAGTGTGCAGTCGAGAACGCATCACGTACCAATCCCGGCCAGTTACGCGTTACGAACGACAGAACGGCTGTTGCTTTTTGCCGGGCGACAACACGGCACGGGTGTCTAGACCTCGTTTGGAAGCGTATTTTCCGGTGGCGAATACAAACTGCGCGCAGTACAAAAGAGGGCGCCGGAAACACATTTAGCCATCGGCGGTGGTCGTTAAAATCGAGTTCTACCTTCTCTCTGTGTGGGTGTGTAGCTGTACGGTGATACTTAAAATTCGCTTTTCGACCTGACGAATGTTTCACAGGTAAAGGTGAAGAAAGGGTAGCCCGGGTTCACGCTCTTTGCCACGGTGTAACAATCGCGCTCTAAACAGAGGTTTGTGGCACATTATCGGAACAAGCAGGCAGTAGGTGAGACGCCATTTGCTGCTCGAGCACCTTCATAATCGATCGAGAGATCGCAGCGTACCACGATCGCAGTAAGAGAGTCAGTGTAAATCCCGACACAGTCCATCCTAGTCCACTGTCTTCGGTGTGGTGTTCTCCATCGGCCCGAATTGCATATCATTGCCGATCGTCGTTGTGTGTACTACATGTTACAAGTTTCACCCGGTCTGCACCGTACCAAACAGCTTGTTTACGGTGGTTCCAAGCGAAAAGGTTATCCGTGTCGATTACATTTGCGTTACAGCAAGGGCGGAACACAAGAAGCCAGAGGCCGGTCGTGTGAGTGCGTGGCTCAAGAAGGCAAAAAAACCCCTTGACGATACACCAATATATTGTCAAGAGCAACGATCGTGTGCGTTACTGTTCGATTGCATAGCTTCAGTGCGTACCGGTGCGTAGTTACATCTCATCGATCTCGATCTCCAAATCACCCGTATCTCATGGTGTCGTCACACCGATGCTAGTGTTAGTGTTGCCAGCGGGATCGATTCGGTGATATCTCCATCTTTCAAACCTTTCCACGTCCATGGCGGCGGCGGCGATGTGTGTGATTGTAAATTGATGCATACATTGATTGGCTACCGAAAGATCCTAGACTTGGGGCGATCGATTTACAAGCCCTGGTGGTGCAGTACCAGTCCAGATTTGGTCGGTTTGCTGCTCCCTTAAACCCCTTAAATTGTGTATGTAAACAACTTGCTTTTCTGTTTTAGCTCCATCATTCTACATAACCTTCAAAAGGGCTCTAGAATGCCCTGATTACGGCCTAACGTAGCGTACAGGAACAAAAACAAAATTGTCAGTAATCTTCCATTCGCGTTGTGTCCACGTGCATGTATGTGTGTTTGAGTGTGTGTGTGTGTGTGTACAGATGTTGAAAAGTGTGTTATTGTTTGCCGTGCCACTCGTGAACTCCCAGGCACCCTATCCCATCCCCCTGCCCTTAGCCTGAAGCCGATCAAAACAGAAAAAAACGCCCAAACTCCCTAATGAGCTTATCGAAGAGGCAGCACACCACGGCGTCCGGCAGTGTGTACTCTTGCCCTGGTCGTAATTAACATTCTTGCCACAGTGCTTGGTGTCCGTCCAGTTTGGGTCCACGAGCCCTCGATACGCCGTGGCCGTCGCAGCGTCGCGACCAAGGGTGGTTGTGCGCGGTCCCGCACGGGTTAATATAATCAAATCGAAATCGAAAACTCATCGTGTCACACAACCAGCCAAGACGGACAGTGTGAGCTCTCCCGCGGCATAAAAATCAAATCGCAAATTGAGTGTAACCTTTACGGAATTGGAATTCTAGATCGCAGACGACCGCCGTTGTCGCCGTTGGTCGGCGGTGCATGAATCTTGATTGTTCGACGCCGGTGGCGTTGCGTATCGGGGACGCGGTATAGTCACGGGATTGTACGGGAATACTACTGGAATATCCCTGGACGGTACGAGTAGACCCTGGCTGACAGCTGACCGAAGGTGAGACTTTTTCGCACGTAGTCGCTAAATGTAGCTTAAAATATGTCTGCAGGCGTAAGATCAACAAGTGGCAATGATTGAATTTTCATTCATTCATTTCAAGAAATGACTTTTCACAAGAGAGTTTACTTTGTCACTGCTAAGCAGCGTGAACCGAGATTCGATCCTTTCAATTAAATTTCAGAACTATTTAATCCAGAACTATTTTAATTCTTCTGTTTTGTTTTTAAACTAGCTTATTCTCAGTTTCATTGAATAGTACATCAACTTTAAAACATGTTTGATTATCACAGCTTGTTACGTCAGCTAAAAACGATAGAGAATATCACAATTTTATTAATGAATGCATGACAACACACTTAAAAAACAATAAGTGTTCACACTTACATTTGAGTTTTTTAGATGCTTAAACATTTCACCATTCAGAATCTCCTTAAACTTTTTTCCAAAAAAGCACAATTTTAAGCACAAGCATTTAGTATTTGCTGTAAAAATGCGTCGATATCTAAAGGTGTACACGAAATGCGTTAATAGTATTAACTAGTATGCACATACAGTATTAGTACAGTACAGTATTAACTAGTAGCACATACAAAAACAAACGCTGTCTATTGCACCGAAAGGAGACGAAGATACTTTTTCAACATAGCCGTCGTCATATTAAAGTCACACAAATCCAGGACACGATTAAAGTGACGACACATGAGCTGTAACGGGTCCGATAATTCAAAACGTGTCCTAGTATGTCCAGCACGGAGATGAAATCGTACATGTAGTGATCTACTGGGTGCATACAGGTTGATTAAGGCTATAAGAGCAGGAGAGTCGATTTGAGCTTTCAATAACTGGAACAAAAAAGTTCATTGCATGTCTTGACGACTTTTGGCTAGGGATTCCAGGCCTAGTAAGAGGCACCATTGGTTGTAGGAAGATAACTGCAACTGATGATTATGTCGCCAAGTATTAGCTTCCGTTGGATACTCTCTATGCGGTTAATGTGTTGTACTGATTAAGGAGACCAAACAGTGCAGTAGTAATCCAGGAAGGATCGAGCAACGGCGCAGTAAACAGTTTTGATGTACATGGGATCCCGTAATTCACGACATACTCTCAGTTTATTGATATTCAGTATCAAATAATGTTAAAAAATAAATATTCAAATTAATAATACAAATACTTCTAATAGAACTTGTCCTATTAGATTTCCCTTCAGATGTCATTTTCTAGGTGATGAGAAAACATTTTTTTCGAATACATAATAGGTTTAATGTAATTAAAAATAGGCGTTACGTTCAATAATGACTGAATAGTGGGCGCTGAATGAAAAACAGTTTGTGAACCACTGATCTACATCATATCATGTCTAACATACAGCTCAAGGAACGCACTACGACTTTTGACGAAATGTACCAAAAAATGAGTAAACGGCAGTGTACGTCCGACACGCAAGAATATTTTTCCTGGCACTCTTGGCATATAGAATTAGTTTTTTTTTCTTTCGGTAGTAACTAGTAGTAAAGGCTTATTGCTTATATCAAATTAGTTTGACATTACCGATTGACATTGTATGAACATAAATCGAACGAGTCTAATAGCAAATGTTTAACTCTGTTATCATCAAAAACATATTGTTGCACCGCAACCGATTCTTTCTACCCGTGACTTAAAAAAACGTATTTTAGCGGTTACTTAGAATCTCGACTTATACTAATTCATTTTCAAGTACAGTAGAACATCGATTATCAAGGTGGCGGATTATCCGTGACCCAACAATTTGAACAGGGGAAGAAGAAAAATGCCCATTACCATATGGTTAAATCAAGTTAAGACAAGAACCATTCGCTTTTATATTAATACGGGTCGATTATTCGTGAAAATCGATTATCCGGCATGCGTCCGGCCTTTTCCACCCCGGATAATCGACGTTTTACTTTATGTAATAATATTTTAAAACGAAATCAGTTAACCTGTTTTAAATTACTTGTTATTTTCAATAATTTGTTTTTGGTTTGTTTAAAAGTCATCGTTTTCGAACGGATACTAACGGTGTTTGAAATGTAGTTTTGACTTTGGTGGTCGTAAAAATGTTCAATAAAACATACTTCCAAGACTATAAATGTTTGGTTCCTGTCCTTATTACGTCCATGTCTTTTAATTCAAATAAAACGATTTTTGGGAAATTTCTGCTTAAGTCTTCGCATTCGAATTTCTTTATGCAAGTATGAACACAATCAACTGATATATGTAAATTTTTCCATCACAGAGCACAGAGTTGAGGAAAACTTTTAAGAAGGATACAGAATACAGTAGAATCTGAAAGCATAAAATGATTCAATCAAATAGCATCGGACGTCAATCCATAGCCAATTTTTATTATTTTTTTCTCGATGGTAAATCTCATTTCTAGCAATAAAGCTGTCAAATGTAGTGATTACACAGATGACATGATGCTTTTTTATATTCCTTTACCCTTCATTGTGGATTTGCCTTCATACTGCATTGACAATCAACATGCTATTAAAAATTGCTAAAAATTTCCTATTTGTTTTAATGCATTTATTATGCGCTCAGCGACTTTTATGGTACCTTTTCAGTACGAGTAACGACTACGTATGCAGGTTGCAAAGCTTGCAAACAGTATGCAATATACTTCCACTTATTCACACTAGTTTAATCCATCCTCGGACATTGTTTGGCTTTAAATGCCCACGCGTAGTATATCTGTGGTAATTTAAAACACTGGAAAAAACTTTTTAATCTGCTTAACATCCCTTCTCAGAAACATTTCCCAGTTATTCACTTAATCTCTTATCATTTCAAGTTCAATTATGTTGTAAGCGTTAGCCGGAAGCAAGCTAGCCGCAGTATGATTTATTTTGATAATCTTTTTCTACAAAAATGAAGCTTCATTATTTATACGATATTTAAAAACGAAACTAGATGAAATTGTCTTGGACATTCTGCAACACATTACATCCCTTACATCCTTGTTCAAGAACCTTGGAACCAGAGATTTCTAAATAAATTTTATAAATTACACATCATACAATTTATGATTGTTGAACAGTATGAACAATTACGTTTTTTAAAATTGACTCAAACGGGTACAGTTCTTCGAAAAATTAATAATTCTGTCCCTGGCATACGCTAAAATCATAAACAAAAGTGTAAGCATTCGTAAAATAATGATGTTATGAGTAGCAGACGTGGACACATCCTAATTGCTGTATGACGTATCGCAGACAAGAGTACATTGACGGGACAGATGCTCTGTTCGAATAATTCCTAGCACCTATGAAAAGCTGGTTTCCAACTCGTAGACATACCTGTTCCACAACATAACGATTCGTCGAAAGCGCTTGGGTCATGATACAGGGTACATTTTTAATAGGCTCATTCCGTTTGTTGGACAATGCCAGCTACCGCAGTGGAACATGGTAGGTTTGGGTGTCATTCAAGAGGAACGAGCCTATGGTGCAGGCTACCTCCGCTATGTCCATTGCACGGGCGTCACAGGCCGACCCTACGAAATACAGCTTACGGAGAAGGAAAGTGTTAAATAAAACAACATTCTGCATTCCACATTCAAGTTACTCGCGTAATGAAGCCAAACCAACTGTCGAAAGTGATGTATCAACAGGTTCCAGTAGAAGCTCCTCGCTTTTCGGATACTGTTGGTGAACAACATTCCAAGAAGTTGTAATCTCTCCCCCTTGCGATGCCATGGAAAGTGGTTGCAGGATGTTGATGTGGTGCCCACGTCATCACGATATTCTTAACGTTGACGCGTGCTTCAGAGAATGTGCCAAACGCTTCGAACGCCTTTTACACCAGCTCAACTTTGAAGGATGAGGAAGTCATCACCATATGCGTTGTTCAAGTCATCTTGGTCGACACATATACTTTCTAATCTGGTGATGAGGGCATGAAGCTTTCAATTATCGTAGGTATATATTTTTTAAGGTCGGTGTCTTTGATTGCTTAAGTGTTAAAGAAGTTGAAACTTTCAAAATTATCTTGCAACTATTTTGCATGCAAAGTCGCATAATTTCTCAACACCACGATAAAACCGTCCTAATACAAGACCTCTACATAATGTGTGTGATCACATTGCTAAATTTACTGTGCTTTTCTTTGAATTATCATCCACAACAAAAAACGAAGTATTTTCGAGCTGACAGCTCTCTACTTCAGACTATTGTCAAACTAAAAACGTCTGTATTATTTTTAATTTCCCTTGCAAAGGTGGCGCTTGGCACCAGCTGCACGCTGAATA
This sequence comes from Anopheles epiroticus, assembly GCA_000349105.1. Classification (NCBI taxonomy): domain Eukaryota; kingdom Metazoa; phylum Arthropoda; class Insecta; order Diptera; family Culicidae; genus Anopheles; species Anopheles epiroticus. The sequence goes on from KB671870.1 coordinate 9,087, forward strand.
ATTTAAACCATTGACTTCATCTCTTCAGTTGAAGCTGCGATAATGGGCCAGTACAGAAGGGAGAAAGCCACAGGAAAGAGCCCTGATGGTTCCAGCTGTCCAAGAAGGGAAGCACGTCCGTCACTTTAGCTTGAGATGGATGCATTTGTAATCCATGCGAGTTGCATCTAGCTTGCGGTTCTGGGAAACTCTTCTCCCATAGAGAACCCACGGGCCCACAATTGGCAAATGATGGACAGGAATGGTTGATTAGCAGCGAATATGTCCTTTAACAATGTAACTCACTTCAAACAAAGAGTGCTCGATTAGTGCACTAATTTGTTCCTTCCAATTGATTGGGCAATTCGACTTATAGTTCGACAAATTAAAGCGCTCAGTTTGAATGAAACATCCTTGGAAGGTTCAAAGGTACAACAGCGAGCTCTTTCTTGTCAAAACCATAACCAGACCAGATAGAGAAAAGTCCAGCATCAATCAGATATCATGAAATTGATTTAAAAAAATCTCATTAAAAGTACAGACAAACATTAAAGCGCTTTTTGTTACCATTTCTCTAGAACCGTCTTCTCATCTCAACACCTCATTATCATTCGATAGCCTGTTTTCGGGATTGTTTGCCGGGCGTGTTAATGAGCCGATTTATGTGTTGTGACGTTCTTCCAGGAATTCAATCGCTATTAACACCGCCAAGGGAACCGTGAATCCCGACTTTCCGTTGCTTCATTACAGGCAGATCATCAGATGAAAACATTGTTTCGCGAGTGGGAATAGTTTCATCTGCTATGCTATGGTTCGCTCCCCAACTCCGGTCGCCATTTTGGACCACCTCAAAACCCTCCCGACTGATCAAAATTTAATATTCCTGCTTCGAAACACCACCATCAATATTAATGGGATGCATTGTCAGGGTCGGTGTGTTTAAAGGTTGCTTCCCCACACGGCTGCAGGATGACCTCGATAGCTCAGCAGCATCTGATACTTTAGTTGTTACTGCTTGCAACGATCTGTTTCGCCCTTCCCACGAAACAAATCACGACAAGTCCATGTGCTCTTTTCTTGTCAATAATCAACGCAACGAAAAGAAAGCGTAATAGCAAAACAATCCTTCCTGTGTTGCAGCTTTTCATCCTGCCCGGTCCTTGACGCTGGTTTTCCATCGACGGCCAGGTCCTTGACGCTGTTTTCCATCGACGGCGTTGGGTAAGTGAATTGAAGCGAATCAATTATCGAGGGAACTGTCGCTGCAAACTCGTGCCAGCGTAAGGGCGGATGCAAAAAAAAACCGGGCAAGATGCAATGGCCGAGAATGCCATTGTGTCTCGCAAGGGGTACGAGTGAGCAAAAAATCGCTTTCGTTTCATTTCCCTTTACTGACAAAGCTATTGTGCGCGTCAATCGAACTGTTACCAGTCGGATCTCCATTGATTGTATGCCGCTGAATCTGCACGACTCTGTAACAGAACCCACCATTGCACCCATTGTGGATGTGTGTTGCATGTCTTGGATCCTTTTAAACAAGTGCTCTCGATTTACGCTTCACAAGCTGCAAAAGCTTATAAGCTTAAATTATTAAAAAACGACTGCAAATTGAAACAATGCCAAGAATACTCACATATCACCGACCGAACGAGAATGCGTGGAACGCAAACTGGAACGTTTAATTGAGCACGCTGCCATTACAAGCTGCAGACAGCATACGGGTTTATCGACAGGATTTAAATTGTTTCCTCCAGTCACCGTCGGCCGATGCAGATGATTACGTGAGCCACGTAATCAGATTATTGTACGATACGACCATTCACAGACACGCAGTCTCTCACATGCAGAGCACAGGCAGACCAAAATGGAGGCGCCCGTTAGTTTGTAACACCGGTCCGGTACAAACATTTGGACACATGGAACCATCGCATGTGAGCGTTGGGGCTTCAAAACTGATGGGCTTGAGACTGGTTGGCACAGAGAGGAAAGAGTGTAACGTAATAATAGCGATAAAATTAATAATCCTGAATAGGCCAAATTTGGTAAAACAGGCAGGCACCAAAAACACATCAAAGTGCCTGACTAACTCGGTTAGGCAGGTTTTGCTTGCTAAATTATTGCAAAATTTTAGATAAAAACCACTGTACTACTTTGGTATTTGTAGTAACTTATAAATAAATTTATATAATGAACCAAGTTAGTTACTACTCCAATTTTGAACTTCACAAGAAACTTTTGTGATTCACCACTTTCTTTTTTTTCAGTAGGGACGGCCAGGCCGCTTACTCACCTCTTTTAGACAATCTTTAAAATGATACAGTTTTGGTTCTATTTATTTTTGTTTAAAGCATTTGTTAAAATCGTTTGAATGCACTTTTTTTAAATTGTAAATTTAATTTGCCCATACGCTGGTTTCCTTGTATAGGAACTCCGCCGTGTGGTTGACAGCAAAGCAAAGCAAAACAAAACTGCAAAACACTATTTTGCTGTTCCGGAAAGCAATGCTCACTATGTGTGCGGAAAATTAAAATTGACAGTTGGAAAACTATGCATTCTAGAAATTGCTAGCGGCATGCAGTATATTTGTTTGGTGCGCGGCTGAAAGTTTAATGTTTTGAAGATACATAAAAATAGACCGTGAGAATGCGTTTTAAGCTTTAGTCATTCTTAAAAGGGTCCACTGGTGGACGATAGAAAATGTCTACTGATGTTTCTTACTTAATATTTACAACAATTCCAGTGCCTATATTAAAGTTTTAGGACGAGATGGTGGAGATAAATTTAGTTTAAAATTAACTTATCAGATTATAGCTTATCATTACTGGCTGATGTCTTTTTGATTTTTTTTGCCTACAAAAGGCAACCGCACTTTATTTTCACATTATGGCCATGACAATGGCTGGCAACAAAAAAATACCTGGCAGTTAAAGCAGATTAAAAAGTTGTCACATTTTTTAGAAAATTTCCAGTTTACCAACTGTTCATCATAAGATCATTAAAAGTATTCAAATTGATATAGAACAACAATGCCTCATGGACTGACGGAAAGTTGAGAAATAGTTAGCTTATCGCCCAGATGATGCTAATGTAACAGAATAACTTCTTTCAACGATGGGTTAAAGTGTGCAAACAGTGTGAAGGTATTTTATTCCGTTTTTCCCACAAGTAATAAAGTATGAAACTGTCTTATCAGCTTCATAACGCTCTATGAAGCGAACCATGTGTGATCTTGCTCCACACCACCGCATACCGTACCAAACCATCAATAAGACAATCAACAATACCTGTTCGTGTAAAGTTTGAAAGCAACAACATCATGCACTTACTCCTTTCACATTCTGGTGGTAAAGCTCAACCTACGCTGGTGTACATTTATAAAAATAAAACTTACAAACGGAAAATACAGACAAATGGGAACGGCTTTCATTCAGGCGTTCGTAATCGTAATCCATTCTCGAAGCGTACGTCCGAGTCGATGATAAATCTGTAGCAAAGTTTGCCGAGACTGTCAATCCACAATAATTTGCAACGGAACGGTCCTTGTAACAGAGCGCACCAGCAAGCTTGGAACTGTTTTTTATTCGGAATGCTTTGTCTACATAGAGTTACAAAGTGGACGAACGAGATTGTAATACTTACCAGCTACCAACACCCAAACTGTGAGTTCAACGATGGACGATGGACAGTCGAAGACGAAACAGATTAAAAACAATTTTAAATTAAGTTATTGCTGTCGTTACGATTCTTAGATCTTGCTGTGTAAAGATGACCTTTATTTATGTATTAATCAGGAGAAGGTTGAGGCAAACCGGTTATCTAGAAGAAAAACTTGATGATGGTATTCGAAAGCATTTTGTTAATTGGGTTCAAACTGAAACAATAATCCTAATCTATTGCTGTAAATCTGAGACATCTTTACTGTTTGTTTTCTATGCTTAGTGCATCGTTTGAAAATTTGCATCGAAACGGTTTTCTTTTTCACAATGAAATAGGAAACGTACTCAACGGTGTCGGAGCAGTAAAGCATAACGAAGCCGTAAGGTGAACATGTTCAATAACGCTACACTAGAAGGACTGTAGATGCGGTACACACTTTCTCTTTGTGTGTTTGCCGTAAAGATACGATTTCTAGGCAAGTAATAACATGCCGTCCGCGCGCATTTCTCCCTTCTCACTCCGTCATGGTGCGTAGCAGCGTAAATATCGAGTAGGAACGGCTTAAAATCTGCAAGTGAAAACGGAAACAAACAAACAATGTTCGCAAATGTGCTTCCTTTGCCGGTGTCGTCGCGTCGATACAGACCGCAATGAACGTTTCGTACGTTAGCGGAAACAGCCAGTACACGTCTATTATGAAGGGCTTCTGGGAGCGCATGGTGGCAAAGCGCAGGTCCTTCTTCAGCCCATCAACCAGCACCATCCAGTTGCAGTTGATCGTTGCATCGCTGATGCCGGTAGACTGAAACGAGGAACGAGGGAAAAAATGTGAGCTACCATTTGTAGTATGATTATGTTGCTTTCTGCTTGCCATTTGCGTGACCCGGTTGCCGAAAAAGCTCCACACAAAGATCTGATAAAAGCCGGTCAGCATGTAAGCGCCGAAGCGAATCATCTGCATCGGGTCGCCCTTGGCAAACATTAGCTCGAACGCGGTGAGACAGATGATGAGCATACTGCACACAAACTGGGCCATAATGTTTGGTTCGTACAAACGTTTGAGACGGTTGCAGAAGCTGACAGGGAAGTGTGAAAATGGAATGAAAAAAAAAACCCAAAACAGAACCAACCAACAAACTCACGCCAGTAGCTGCTGGTGAGATACTATTGCCCGATGCACCTGAGCCCGAATCGAGTGCTCTCCGTGCAGTGGACCGTCGGGCGGTAGGTGCAGATCCGTGCCGATCATTTCGAACTGCTTGCGCTGCATGCTGAACAGGAGCGACATCTGGCTCAGTATCTGGGCACCGATGCAATCGATCAGCACCATACTGTACAGCACGTAGATGATAAGAAAGGCCTGACAAAGAAACACACACCCGTAGCCGAGTGTGGTGGACGTACTGAAGGGATAAGTGGCACGCAGGATAAGCGTTTCTCCGTTGGAAAAGAGAGCCTGCGAAACGATACGCCAAGTTAGTTAGTAAGGATGCTAAGGAGGTTAATTTAAATGCTAGAGGATGACTGAACGTGAACTGGCGCGCCTAAAATGGCAGAAAGGATGTAACGTTATAAGCTTAAAGATTCTTGTTTTATTAACACCATTATATCTTCAAGATCCTGGGAAGAATACATTTCTCCAAATCCAACGAGATATCGTATCTTCAGCTTGATGATATCCTTCAACAATTGCAAATGGCATCGAAATTTGTCAATTTCTTCACTTGTCTAACATCTTCTGCGTGTTTTTTCTGACTGCTCTGCTACTCTGGGAAATTGTTTCCTTTTTTAGCTAATATTTGGTTTTTAGTTTATTGATCGGAGTTTATCGTCTATATGAAGATGCCAATGGAATGCAAATTTAGACATCAAAATAAGTTCAATAACTTGGAATAGAGAGTAGTTGGTTGTCAGTCAGTCAAAATTCTGGTCAACTAATTAATACAATCGTTAAACTTAATTTGTCTAACTTGCATCAGTTATAATCCTTATACGTGGATGTGAAGAACCAACTTAAAACTAGGTAAGGAGGCATTTCGTTGGGTTAAAGTATCAGGGACGCGAGGGATGGGGATGTATATAGAAAGTCAATTAAATTATGATCGCAATAAATTGAGCCGAAGGCTCTCAACATTTGAGCGGTTGTACTAAAAACCGAACTACGGAAAGGGATTAAAATGAGAAGTCTGTCGATGGGAACATATAAAGGATTAGAATTAAGATGTGGAGAAGCATCAATTTCGGAGGTGAGGAAACAGACAATGGAAGAGGATTAAGCATGCAAGTGACGAGACTTGATGTCAGTTAAGCTCAGCATCTGCCATGAAGGCATAGAAACCTCATAGGCGTACAGGAATTGTCAAAATGTGATGCGTCCATTGCTCAGTCCTCACTGTTCTCTGTATAGCCGTGACTCCAGCTGAGGTGCAGACCACACTAGAATAATCTACAATGGCTCGAACCCAGCAGCAGTACAGAGACTTTAAACGTAAAGGGTTCCTAACTTCTGTTATAATAAGGCCCAGAGATTTGTTCACTTAGCTCACAAAATAATTAACGTGGTGAAAGAAAGTCTCTCATTAAGCTACACACCAAGGTCCGTTCAAGCTATAAGCGGATATGTTTTTTAATTGATGCACCCAAACGAGACAACACAATGTTTAGGAGGACATAAAATAATTAATTATAATTATTTGATAACTGAGCACCCTCTGCTAACTTGTATCCCTTTTAAATGAGTTTTTCACAAAGTAAGCTCATCTAAATACTCAAAAATTACCCTTTTAAACGAAAATATCGCGTATATCGAGCAATCTTGGCACATCTTTATGTTTTTGGAGCCGAAAGGGCCAAAACCATGTTCGTCAAAAATAAGGATTCCTTCTATTAGGTCAATATTAAGTTATATGAAGAATCATTCGATGTATCGTTCGACCTCCAGCCTTCTTCTTGGGTGGCACAACAACCTC
>KB671870.1:29698-70880 GCA_000349105.1 Anopheles epiroticus
GGATGAAGAAAAGACAGGCGAGCTCATCCCCGTGGCGCAGACCCTTGGTGGTAGCAAAGGATCCTGAAAGTTTTCCATCCACCTTCACTTGGCAAAAAATACAGTTGCTTAAAAATTCGATGTTAGCTTGAAATGTTATTATGTCCGGTATCCTAACTACTCTAACATCCCAACCACAAAAAAAGTGTGTGGAGAAACACTGTTTTGGCACAAATCTAGAGTTTAATTACCCATGTTTTGGTAATTTAAAGTTCCATGGCAGTTGGGTCTAGTTCTTGTACACGCGGGCTATAATGGGTTAAGCTATCGCAAATGATAATCAGCACATAAGTACAGAGCCGTAATATGCATTCCTAAGCTCAGCTCTTTAAAGTGTTCAAAGCCTATTAGATTCCCTGTTTATATTTATATTTATCCGTGCTAATATTTCCAAACAGTCGATATTGTCATGATACTTACTGCAGAAGGGTTTGTCACTAAAACTGATTCAGTGCATATTGTAGAAATTGTAGATCATTTTCACCACGGTCTAACCAATTATGTGAGCAATGCGGCCTGGCTGTAATTACGAAAACAAAAAAAAAAACAATCATGTGAACTAAAGTGCGTTACAAACAATTGAACACAATAATTTTATGCATAACAAGTCAGTTAAATTCTAGGACAATTTATATGGTTGTAAAATAGTGCGTTTAAAAATACTTGAATGAACCTTTAAATTATCCTCAATTCTTTATTCTACATAAACACGCAAACTATAAAAAAAGACTTTGAAGCGTTTCATGATAAACTAGGTATTTGAATTTACTACGAGCAGTTTTTAATTGCTTTATTCGAAATAATATGTACATGAGTTTTTCCTGTAAAAAGCACAAAACGAACCTGATATCCATTATTTGAAATCAATCAACTTGGAAATTGATTTGATACCTTTCATTCTGAGTTGTAAATGATTTTTCACGATACTCGATGGCAAATACTTGAGGTATGCTAGAGTGTTTCATTCAAAACATTCCACGATTTCGTTAAACGTACGTGTCGGAATTGTATATGCTTTGCTACAAATACTAAGTTTTGCCCGATGCTGGGTGAACACCTACGTGTTGCTGCAGGTAAATAGTTTTTTATAGGGACAAATACCATAGTTGAGAAACGGCTTCACAGCCATGCATGTATAGTAAAATAACATTTTTATTCAACACTTACAGTAGACAATTTAAAACTCTGACGAAGAGTATTCATTGCAAGAATTTCACTGGAACGACAAACGAAAGCCTTTCGAACCGATGAAAAGCGTCGCATCGAATCATGTGAACCATTTGTAGGAGCTGTTTACATAAGCATAGCGAATAGTTTTTCGCTAAAATTCACTGTTAAACTGTTACGTACGCATAAAAGATTATTTTCAAGCTAATGCGTTTTTACAGAACCAAATCCTCACCAAGACACGTGCGAACGGCGTTTGCAGTCGCCCACAACTTCCCGCGCATTGCACCAATTCGCAAAACGTTATCCATTTTATCTTCAATACTATAACCGCATTCCTTTATTAGAAATGTGGGTGGGTGAATATATGGCTGAAAAATAAGAAAAATCGTTTAGTTTTATGGAAAATAGCAAGTGCCCACTGTTTTCAACAGTTTTTAAGCATGTTTTTTTTTGCGCCATTTGTTCGTCTTGTGGTCTCTCCCTCTCTCTTTCTCTCTCGCGCTCGCTAGTTGACAGCTGAACGAAGCGGGTTTGACGTTTCTCTGTGTTGTGTTTACGTTGCGCTGACAGCTGTTGACCTGATATTGCACGAACTGCTTCGGCACAATCTTCGCGTATTCCTCCATCCCCTCAAAAGCGAGTCAATTTTTGGCGGGGCGTATTAATCGCAAATGTTGTTTCCATTGACCAATTTATGCTGACCTTCGGGGTAGCGACCAGTTTCTTCGGACGCTACAGCCAAGCGGTGTAGGGCAAACAGTGAGGCCAGCTTCTATAACTAGTGTGTGATGTGCAAACAGTGCTAACCAGCGTGATGATTGAGTATACGGACCATTTCTTTCGCGGGCTTGACCTGTGGTCCCTAGCGGTGGATGAAGCATTCCTGAACGTGAGCCATGCCACCGGGTCGAGTGGTAACGATTACTATCTCTACACACTCTCGGAAGAGTGCGATAAGGTAGGCTGTAGAGGCTGGCCTCATTCGTCCAATTTTGAATCTTATCATCAACTGCCCTCGCGGTTTCTCTGTTTTGCAGTGCCCCTACACTAAACTGCAACGTATTTCGGGTGAGAAACGGCACACGGTGGTGAAAGTAGACGCAGCACGTCGCATCGGATTGCGGCTGCTGGAGCGTGATGTTGGCAAATATTCCTTCGATAACGAGTAGGTACTTCCGGACATCGTTTAGCGCGTCTGGTTAACAAAGATATTCTAGAGTGTTTGCTTTGCTTTCCTTTCTCATTCGTATGGCGCTTCCGCAAGTACCGCCCTGTGCCAATTTAACGACGCACAATTGGGTGAATTTGGCGTTTACGATCTCATCATACAAGCGGACGGTAATGGTTGCACACTGGAGACGGCCAAGCAACCGGTCAACGTTTATCTCCGTAAGGATGACAATTGTTGAGGTTTTTTTTATAGAGTATCGTTTAAGCCGGACGCCGGTTCTTGCTCTTTCTTTGTAGCATTCATTACGGTCGCCCTGATCGTGCTGGCCGTTTACGGGATCGTCCGTTTAGCACGCTATGGGCTGCATCGTTCACGTTTAGCAGGCTTCCAGCAGCCTCCCGCCCAATCAGCGGCCGGAGATGCGGCACAATCCTCGGAAGAAAACGATAAGCCTCAACAGGGGTCGTCCGCTCAGGTTACGCCTAAAAAGCGGCTCCAAAGCTTAGACACGTTCCGTGGTATTGCGATCATGCTGATGATATTCGTGAACAGCGGCGGTGGCCACTACTGGTGGATAGAGCACGCGACCTGGAACGGGCTGCATGTAGCCGATCTCGTTTTTCCCTGGTTTCTCTTCATTATGGGCGTATGTGTGCCGATTTCGCTGCGCGGTCAGATCAACCGAAACGTTCCGAAGCGTACGATCCTTTCCAACATTGCCGTTGTAAGTGTGTCTTAAATGCGACCGCAGCGTGACACATCCTGAGCATCGATTTTGGCTTGTTCGTTGACTTTTTTTTAGCGATCGATAAAACTGTTCATCATTGGTCTGTGCCTGAACTCGATCAACGGTCCTAGCCTGGCTAATCTGCGCATCTTTGGCGTACTGCAACGGTTCGGCATTGCGTACTTTGTTGTTTCGGTTGTGCATCTGTTCTGCCACGAGCAGACGGTACAATCGCAAAATCCTCTGCTGCGCGCGAACGAGGACATTTTCCGGCTGAAAAAGCAATGGCTCATCATCGGACTGCTGACCGTTCTCTATCTGTTGGTGATGTTTTTCGTCGCCGAACCGGGATGCCCAAGGTAAACGTTGGTAGATGGCGGGAATAGCTAAACATTCAACAAACCTCATCATCTACACACTTTCTTTGTCTCTTGTTAGAGGGTACTTTGGACCGGGTGGCAAGCACCTTTTCAATGTCTTTCCCAACTGTACTGGCGGTATTACGGGCTATATCGATCGTACTATTCTCGGCATAGCTCACCTCTACCAACGCCCCACAGCACGCTACGTTTACGACGCCATGCCCTTCGACCCGGAAGGTCCGTTCGGATGTCTGCCCACGATTCTGCAGGTGTTTCTCGGTCTGCAGTGCGGCTGTACCATTCTCGCGTACACCGAGCATCGTCAGCGCCTAACCCGCTTCGCCGTCTGGTCGGTTTTGCTCGGTCTCGCAGCAGGCATCCTGTGCGGATTCAGTAAAAACGATGGATGGATACCGATCAACAAGAACCTGTGGTCGTTTTCGTACGTACTGGCGACGGCATCCCTAGCTTATCTACTGCTACTGATGTGCTACTACGTGATCGATGTCAAGCGCACATGGAACGGACGACCGTTCGTGTACGCCGGCATGAACGCGATCGTCCTGTATGTCGGGCATACCGTGTTTCACAAGATGCTACCTTGGCACTGGCGCATCGGGCTGATGAATACGCACCTGATGCTAACGCTCGAGGCACTCTGGAACACCGTGCTGTGGAACTTGATTGCGCTCTATCTGTACAACCGAAAGATATTTTACAATCTATAAATGCTGGACGTTCAGTTCAACAAGCAATCAGCTCTTCCTCTTCGATTTTAAACTTACGTTAAAAGTATTTACAGGGCATAAAACTAATAAAAAGTATACTCATTCCACCAAATTTCTGTCTGTTTCTATACAAAAGTCTAGTTTCTACATTTATTGACTGCCATCATAAATAGTTGCCTTCTCAGCAATTGCCCTGATCGGCACACGCTCCACTCAAATAATTTACATCGCGCCTCACTCCCATGTTTTTACCGGCAAATGGTGCAACGGTATGAATTTTGTATAAATTGCATTCTTGCAACATCCTTGCGTCCTCGAAAAACGCTTCCTATTCTTAATTTCGTGTAAATTTCGTTCAAAAATATGTGTTGATATTGTGGGAATACTGAGATTTCGATATTGCTTCGAGGTTAAAGGATGGGAGACGTTAACTTTCTGTATACTTTAAAGTGGTTCTTTCTTCACTATCACTATCTGCAGCCTTGAGAAGATAGAATGAAATCGTTCCTTTTCTCGTGCAATTTGAGCTTTACGATTCACTTCAAAGAGCAGTTTGCTTCTTGCTGCTGCTGCTGCTGCTGCTGTGCAACAGTAACTAATTCCTACGCGCTAAACTAAGTGTCTTTCTCGAGCAATGCTCGAAAACCTGAGTGGCCGGGTCTAGGAAATGTTACAATCCCAGCACGCCAGCGACCAGTACAGACAGGTCACCGCCTTATCGTACGGTTCCTTCTGCTGCTCCTCACCGTCCACCATGTCTCGGTGTACCAGGGCCGGTGATCGTCGTTGGCGCGATCGCTGTCGTTTGTTCTTGCGCCGACGCAGTGCCGCCACGCTGTTGGCACTGTCCGTCTTCTTTTCATCTTCCTCATCGTCGAACACGTTCGGTTCTTCCTCCTCGTGCGTCACATCCACCGCACTGTCGGCTTGATCGATCGAATCGATGTCCTCCGCACTACGGCGATCCTTTTGACTGCTGCGCCGCCGTTGCCGCCGACGGTGCTGCTCAGCGATCGACAGCGTAGTGGCATTATGCACATTATTCTCCTCCGTCGAGCGATTATCGTTGTTGGAGGAGAGCAGTGAAGAGGACGAATGAGCGTTCGAGCAGTTACGATCCTTTTCCTCCTCGTCGTCCTCGTCGATCAGCGCGAGCGTCTCGAACTGGTTGCTTGCCGCAATCTCCTTTTCTTGCTGAAAAGTAGATTTTTTGAAGGTAAGGAAGGAGAAAGTCAGAAGCAGTTCAAGAAGATAAATTGTGAGAACATGTTGTCTTACTTTATTACTGCTGGCAGACTCTCCATTTAAATTGTTCAGCTCTATCGTGCCCACCACTATCTGGGGCTGCGGAGACTGCTGTCCTTTGCCGGTGCTGGTCGATGGGCACGGCTCGATCGACAGTTGATCGTGTTGCTGCTGTGGCTCACACGTTGCTCCGTTGGCAGTCACCATCGCTGCCATCGCACTGCCAGTCGCCGCCGTTGTGACGATGCTTGCCACGTCCAGGTTGTTTTCGTGCAGATCTCTGAAAAAGAAATTGCTACACCATTTGTTGGAACTGTAGGGTCGCTATAAAAGAGTACTGCAAAACAAACGGACACCATCGATGCGAAATTTCACACGCACGGCTGCGGTCTGTGTGTTTGTATTTTGATGATGTACCTTAGCAGTTTGTCGCAAGATTGCTGCCGAAATCGATAGCACGGTACAATGACGATCTCCATGCCCAAAAATTAGGGCTTCACGTAAACGCCCGGTACGCAGAGTAGCGCGAACGGTTCAACGCAATGGCCACCGTCAAACTACACGTCCTCTAGAAGGTAACCCGACGGCCGGAGCCCCGGGGTGGTTATATCATGTGAGGCCTCACACACACGCCCTTACACGGAAATCGTAAGCGGATGTGTGAAAAAGGTACGCACCCTCCATCCGTTTTGGTACGGACATTTAATGTCATCGCGCCGGTTGCCCTGCTTTTTGCTGCCCTTTGCGAAAAATGGCAACTCGAGGATGTACCTGTGTGTGTGCATGGGTGAAGATCAGACGCTTCGCGTAGCATTTATTTCCTTTCCCCCTTTGGATTGGTCTGGAGGCTAGCATAAGGCCGGACGAAAGTAGGAGTAGAGCACGATACGGTAACTTCAAGGTTTTGTCCCCAATAATGCGACGGCCTCCATCGGCTTGAAGGGATGGACTTGGCCAGGGGTCGCCAAACCACGGCCCGCCTTTGTATAAATTGTGGTCAGCAAAGTATTTTTCCTTTTTTAGTCAGAATGGTATTTTATGTTATTTTAGGCATAAAAAATGATAAACAAATTCTTGTCTTCCTTCCGATGTGTTTTTATTAATTCTGTTTGGTCAGCCTACGCAAACAGTAAGCGCTATGGATTTGTGAAGTAATGCGGCACACGCAAAAAAGTTTGAAAATCCCTGGACTAGGCTATCGACGAGCAAAGCAAAGCGATTCCCATGGGTAATTAAAAAGCGTAATAAAATCATTTCGCTCTACTTTGTTTTTAAGTAGCTTCTAGCATCAGCATCTTTGGAACTTCTCTTTTTTAATCTAACAAACTTTTTATAGCAATCATTGTTTCATTTCCAAAGGGATTGCATGTAACAAAAATCCTACCTTTTCGGTAGTAGCAGGCAAATAAAGGTTCATCTTTCTATCCGAATTGCAACACCGCGGCCCAAAGAGCAGCACTTTTGTGGTGCTTCTCATGGACAATGGGTGTTATTTTTTGCATACAACCTCCTCTTTATCGTACCCTACCCACCCTCCTTCGCACTATGTTGGTGACCACCAACGTTCGCAACCGTTCGACCATTGCCCAAAACATGAAAACTGGTTTACGATATTAGCCTGTTGTTTGAATAATCGCCGTTCGCAACAAATCCCCCTAAGAGAGGATGAGTAACACCATTTCAACGCAATTGCCTTTTTTTGTACATTGTTTTTCGGTTCCTCTCTGAAAACTGGAAAATCTGTGAACTGGGATCACTGTTTGGCACTGCTTAGCAGCAATCGTCGGCTTGGAATAAGCAAACCAACAAATTGTCTTTCTAACCGCTTTTCTCTCTAACTCCCTCGCTCGTTGACTACAAATTGATCTTGGACCTGAACTTTTAATCCAATTATCTCCAATTAACAAGCTGAATTTGAATTAAAGGTTGCAAATGGCGCTACTGGTGCTGTTATTTAATCTTTTATTTCCACTTTGCTTTACACTGCCATGATTTGTAACTGCTCACTTACCAATTTGGCCACTCTATTTATCATTTTTAAATTGTTAAAACGTTCAGAGTAAAATGAACGTGTAAATTGATGGATGAATAAATATCATTGGAGAGTTAAAAAATGTATTAATTTCGTTTAACCTAACAATAACGAAGAGAGAGAGAGAGTTCCTAAAAGTGTACCTAGTCTAATACCTCTATCAAGCCGCCACACTAAAAGTCAGCAATGATACGAGATCAAATGGTAACGATCAAGTGACTGAGATGTGATTGTATTCCGATAACTCAAATAGTTGGCGTATTGCCGCACTAGATTTAAATTTTTATCACAAGAAATCGATACGATTTAAGCAACAATAAGCAATCGATACTTATTCTTTTATGTAGCGAAAAAAAGTTAAAAGCTTTCGAACGAACGAACAAGATAGGCTGTCAATTGTTACAAAGTATAAGATTGCTAAATCGATAAGCTTTGCTGAAACCATTACTTAAAAGGTCTATATGAAATAAGCTTTAAATGCTTCAATGGATTCTATGAGGGGACAAACAAGTTGTTCCTTGTAACTCAGGGCGCAAAGAAAAGATAAAGAGTGAATACTGACTATGGGAATTTCTTTGGTCTTGGACCATTCCCTCTGTATTCTACGATATGGTTACGTAGACGAAATATTAGCTCCCATGTACCTTATCGCCATGCAGGAACAGCGTTTAGATACTTGATCTTGCTTATGAGTTTGAACTGAGCCGATCTACAGACAACAGGGCTGGGTTGCATATTCCATCCAGATCGTTCCCTCGTAGTGAGAACTGATAATACAACAAGTGTCGTAAGCCGGAAATGTTTGGCATAATCCAGGAGGTCGTTAAGCCGAAATGATGAAATTATACTTTATTGTACAATTACTGTTTTGCAAGCCTTGATTTATTTTTTTCAAAACAATTGTAGATATTACAAAATCTGTCATGATCTCCAAAAACAAATTATTTTATTCCTATCACTTATGAATATTTTATTCGGTACCATTGGTACCTAGGCTACCAGTAAGAAGCACTTCGAGACTTCGAGATATGAGAGAATCCTCTTTATGGTATATTTTTTTGAAAACTGTAAAGCCTATGTAAGAAAAATTTATTTATGCTGGTAGTTTGCACAAAATCGCTTCTCCTAGATACATCGAGTGAGTAAGTCACATTACTGTTCTTTTCATACTCAACTTAATACACAAAACGCAAAACTCTTTATGTGAGAGATTTTTTTCAAGGTTCTCTCCTATCCAGGATTCACTGTATTTCATTTAATCACTCAAAAATCTTAACCGAGACGAGCACGACATAAAATGGTTCTTGTTCCATCGACTTTCCGATGGAACACGCGCTCAAAAAAAAAACATAACCACGTGTCAGAAGGACTGTTTAGTACGGTTTAGCACTTTCGTCTTCATCGCTAAAACCAACAAAGACAAAGCAGTCCGTTGTTGTGTTTTGTAAGTGATAACGAAAGTGTCTGAGTGAACGTTGTAACATGATCGATATATATGCGGCATGCCACAGGCACCGTGTGTCACACAATCTACCGAGGCCAGTCGGCCCGCATACCCGCCGCATCCGCTTCGATTCCGAATGTACAACACAGGAAGCGCACTGTAATTAGCACAGACATCATTTTTCTGCTCTCGTTTTATATCATACGGCGGTATGTGTAATTGCACTGGTAAAGCACACCGTTATCGTACACCCACCCATGGTAACACGACGACGATGTGTTGTTTGTCCATCAAATCCAATCACCACAGCTCTGCAATGATGTTTCGAGTGTCCCAAAACCTTTCCCCCGCCCCCCCCCCCCCCCCCCCCTTGGTAGCAAATAAAAAAAAACTGCAAGTCAAAATGACAAATGAGTGGTGCAGGACAAATAAATCGAAAACCGCTTCAACCGGAGTGCTTTAAATCGATTGTAAATTGATAATCGCAAACACTGTGGAGACCGAGTGACGTACCGTAACACGACCCGCACCCGCTGTATCGGTTCCTGTCTCCTCCGGGCCTTCTGCTGTTTGATCGCCATCATCATCGTGCCGATCGTCGCCCGTGTACCGTGCTGCTGCTAAATACTGCACCAAAATTGAATCGTCCTCCCGGCCACCTTGAGATCGAATTCCGCCGTTCCCACAAGCTGGAACACTCTGGATAAATAGGCTAGTGCATCAGTCACCTTTGCCCCCGGTGCGAACTACGCGTAACGATACGGTAGACCACGCGCGCGCCAGACACAGGTCGCCATCGATCAACTCGCGCGGCCACTCCGAACGAGACTGGCGATAAAAACGCGCGTAAATCGCAAAGCGAGACGACAGTGGCAGCGAGAGAAACAAGGGCGAAACACATACGAGCATAGAGGGTGATGGTGGACCCGCTGTACACGACACACTGCCACCCGCACACGACACCCGGACGCCGAGACGCACACTCAAAGGTGTGTTTCGCTACAGCCGTTGCCTCCTCTGTCCCCAACCGGGTGTGATGGGGCCCACACCCACCCCCGTGGCTGTCGAGGTGCCATGCACATCCACCAACACACGACACAACAGCGACAACAACTGGTAGCAGCAGCTGGTAGATTCCCTTCGTTCCAATGTGGAGGGTCCCCTCGGCGGAGAGTCAAGTGCAACCGAAACATAGCATAAAGGCATGCGGGGCTGGAGTTGAGGAGGGGAGGGGAGGGTTTCACGTGCCGTTCGGATCCGTGCACCGGAATGTGCGCGCGTTCGTGTCACGGGCGAGCATGTGGAAATTGGAATCTGGGCCCTCCAGTCGAACCTGTCCTTCCGTTTGTCAATCGTGTGTCGTCAGCAATGTACGACGAGTGTAGATTTTTTTTCGGTTGGTTGCTCGTTTCTACCCGGTGCTTTACCTTTACCTTGCCATATGTAGCCCGTGGCATGGCATAAACAGCTTGTCAGCACGAGGGAATGGAACTAGGGGTAAGGTGAGGGTTTGCCTAATAAACAAATCATAAACAAATGCTGTGTACTGCAGGGCGGCGTACACAGCGCACTCGCTGTGACGATGTTTAAGATCATCTGTATGCAGGAAAAGCAGGAAGCGGCAATGCAAATACGCACGTTCCAAAATTGACAGTGTTTCAGGTTGTAAAAAGTTGAGCGTTTGGTTTACATCTACCCTTGCCTAGAACCACACTTTGCTCGTTTTTCGAAGGAATGTGTCTTTCAGAGTGACACTTTCACTTCGTTCGAAACATTTGCGTTTTTTGTTTTGAATATCTTCCTGTGATTTCAATTCCAACGAGAACGTGTCTATATTTGATTAAACTGTGACTCGAACTGTAAATAAATCATTTCTGGTTGAATAGAACCATTTGAATAAGCTAACACACGACAGACAAACAGACACCTGATATGGTGTTTAAGACATCAAATTGAATTTGCAGATTCAAGCAATACTTAGAAAGACGCAAGAATGAGTTGGAAAAAAATTTAATTTGCAAAATAACAATTTAATATTAAGTAAATTTTTTTTCATTTAATAAATTTGAACTAGAACTGCAAGAAGTTTGCATAAATTAATAGATAGGATACGTGGTTCTAGGTAATGTACTGATGTCGTGCCTGCTGCTATTATATTTAGTTTTAATAATTCAAGTTTTTTCATTGGAAAATATTTTTTTGCATCTCTTAAAATTATCTTTAAATCCTCTGCTAACATGGCACAATAGGGTGCTAGGTGGTTGTGTTGACAATGGCGTGGGCCTCTAACAAGGCACAACGTTATTCAAATCCCATTTGGATTGCCTTCCCCCATATATGCCTTTTAACTCCAACAATGATTGTGGTTCCATATAACAAGAAGAATGTGGCATAATAACCGTTTTGTGTTCTATCGTTGTGACTACTTTTGCACAAGCTTCTAATGTACATGCGCGATAGCAATAGAATAGTGAGTTCTATGTTTGGAATCGGGTCGAAGTCCGAATGAGAATCGAATCACACTGGGTTTTTGATGCACTAACGAGATTATAACTTCATCACTAGGACCTAGTGGGCCCAATATTTGACGTATGTTTCTTCTCTGTATGACTTTTTTCTTTTCAACTGAAACAATATAAAGAAATGTACTTAAATGAGACCCTTCATAACAGAATTGTAAATAAATTTCTTTTCATGTTCATCATCATCTCCAAGATTTAACGCATGGTGAAGACCTGATTTTCCGTTTCGGAACCCTCTTTGATAGTGTCCAACTATCGATCCTAAAGGGAGAACATCTTAAAGGCAGTATTCAATACCGTAATACCCCGCTAGTTGTAGTAGTCTATCTTATTTCCCTTCGATTATATTGAATGGATGGATGGATACCGAGATTCAGCTGTCTTTCCGTCGGTTCGGGGTGCTTTACTGCTCTTCAACCGACAGATAGCTTTAGGAGGCACTTACAAAAACTGGATGACTATGCTTAACAATCAAACAAATAGTTACTTCCAAACTAAGAAATATATAGAGATTCCACAACTATTTGTTATTTTCAAATGTGTCGAGTTGACAGAGCCTTCCGAATATGCCCATGCTGGCTTAAAATTACTCTACTCTTCTTGTAGAGGATTCATGGATAGGAAATCGAAAAAGCCCTTAAAGCTATAAACATTTCAGACGTAATGTGTTGTACTTGGATCTCATTTTTTGTATTTTAATTGTGTTACAACATATTGGAACTATCCGAAACGTAAAAACAAACAAGTTAATGACAGGTGTAAAACATGTGACTCATAATGCAAGTCAATCCTGAAATGTTTTTGCAACTGATCAAACCGGTAGATCATGAAGCAAAGCATCTTGTACTAAACCTTTCCGGATAAAGAGTAATCAAAAACGGTCTTTACGACGAATCACTTTCCTACACCTTATTCCTACACTATAACAGTCATCAGTTTCCACAATGCATATAAATGCACCACTCCTTGCATCGCAGAAATAAAATGATTTAAATCAACAACTCGTGCGAATTGATTGCAATACTTGTTCTTGCTAGATGCCACCTATAGTACACTTCCACCACTTTCGAACGAACATCCCACCCCCCCTCCCCGTTCGGTGGTACAGGTTATGATAATATACATAACTGCACGCGGTTTTTGCACACGACGACGGCGAACAAAAGGAAGCCCGTTTGTGTGCCACGGTACGAAACCAAACTATCGAATCAAACCCGGTTGGAATTTCCTTGCGTGTTGTTTTCTTTTCACCATGAGTCGCAGGAGGTTTGCCGGTTTCGCCGGGACTGACTACTTACGCGTTTATAATTTTGCTGTGATTCATCGCACCGCCAAGCGTCCAAGATTCGTTCTTGCGCGGCTGCATCCCGTACGTCTGCGGCAGCCCATTCTTCGTCGGATTGTACGAACCCTTGCGGTTGTGCTTTTTGCGCCCCGGTATCCACAGTATGCGCAGATTGCTGCTCTTTTTCGGCTTGCTCTTGGTGGCCCCGGCCGACGACATTGGGCCTTCTGAAGAACAGGGGAGGTGGTAAGGGGATAGAGAAAAGGGAAGGGAGAGATTTCAGTTAGCGAGCGAGGGAAGCGGTTTTGCAACATCTTCACTGTGCGTTGCTATAGTAACACATCAGGCAGTGGTGCGCGCCGTACCTTTGCTTTATGACGTACGCACGAAGTTATGCTCCGGTGGAGCTGCTAATTATGATGTGGCAAATATGGTGACGTTTCATGCGTTCTTTTTCTGTACAATTTAATTACCTTTTACTTGCTAGCGAATATTGCGCTTCACTGATGTGTTGTTTGGCTGGTAGCAGCCCCCGCTCGTTCAACAGACTAGATGGCAGATTCCATCACATCGTTTCGAGAGGATGATGTGCAAATGATGTGCCTGGAATGTGCATAACTCGAATGCCACAACACACGGCATGAATGTTCACTAACTGCGTTCGACGCACGGGGGAAAACAATCCACTTTGGAAATCATCAAACAGGAACCACCGCATTGGAAATGACACACTTTCCTCGCACTTCTATCATGTTGGATTAATTCCTGCAACTGATTAAGACACTTTGGAACCTTGGACAAGATGAGCAAACCAGATCCCTGTCCAGGGAGACACTTGTAACGCACCGCACACGGATATACGCACCGCACAATGTCGTCGTTCACAGTGAATCACGCAAGCGAAACGGTGCAGCTTCCAACCAGCTCGCGATTTCTTTTGCTCGTTCACGGTTATATTCTTCTTTTTCTTACAATGCGCACACGTCCCGTGGCCTTCCCTGGCCGTGCTCTCGCTCGTTGTTTAGTGTGGCTACGATTTCTGTGTCGCTGGAACGTCAAACAAAAAGTTAAACATCGTTGCGATATCACGCACACTGTCGCACACCGTACCGCGAAGCGTTTTCACACTACACACGCACACACACTCAGGTACGCGTGATGAAGCGTTTGCTTCGCGTTTCCCTTGACAACCGCGTAGTTGCGGTTTGGGCCTGATCCACGTGTTTCGCTTTTGAAGCGCGCCATTCACTTTGCATTTGCGTGTCAATTCCGATCACTCACTTGTTAAATTGTCTTCTTTAATCAATTGCACTGTATTTTACCCGTTTCACTCTTCCTTGCAGAGCAATGCGTCGCTGGTGAAGATTGAGAGGCTGATACCGGGCAAGCGGTACAACATAACGGCTACCATGCTAACGTCCGACTACGAATACTACTACGTCGAGAAGCATCAGTTTCAAACGTTGCAACCAGACTACGAGCCGGGTATGATAACCGAGATCATGGTGGAACGGTTTGAGCCGAACGCAGGGGACAGTCGCCTGGTCGATGCCGTCATCTCGTGGAATCCAGCACAAGGTAGGAGAGCACCTCAGTGACTTCGAAGAGCGAATACACGATCCTTCCTTTTGCAGATAGAACCTGTCACTATGAGATCGTGTGCCATGCCAGCTATTCGCCGGACTTTCTACTCAAACCAATGCAGCAGGTAGGACCAAACGTTTCTTGCAAGGAGGAATTGAAAATGAAAAAAGGCAATCTTAGCAAGTTTGAGCTTTTGAAAATTCCGTTCAAGTGTCCCATAAGTAATTTCGTAATGCATAACAACTTTTCGGTTTTATTATTCATCTCCTCCCAGCCTGAGGAACTGTACAAGTACACCATCAAAGCGTTGAAGCTGAGCGCCAACTACATGATTGCGGTGCGGTCCAAAAACACACAGAACGCGATGAGAGAAAGCAAACTGCACTGGCAATCCTTCCATACTCCGAGCTGTGCCAATCTAACTAACGGCACACAGGTTTGCGGTACGCTAGCAGTTCGTTTACGAAAACATTGCTGGAAATTACCTATTACTGATCATTCTGCTCCCTCCATTCTAGCCCCGGAATATGTGACGAATGTGAGTGTAACGCAACATCATCTATACGGCCATCATTACCAGCTGAACATTAGTTGGGATCGGCCCACGGTTGCGCCCGACTCGTACATGGTGAAGGTGTTTGATCTACATCACGCGGAAACGGAAGAACCTGACAACTCCCAGACGCGTAACTTATCCGGGGTATGGAAGAATTTACCCTTTGACATGAAGAATTGATGAGCTGATGTCCTTTCTATCGCTGGTTCCCTCTTTTTTCCCCAGGACGCCGTTGGACTGCTGATCGAATCTATCGAACTGTTTGGACCACATTTTGAAGTGTTGATATCTGCCTACTCCAGTGTCGGTGTGGCGACAGAAAGCACAATCAAAACGCTTCAAATAGGCCGCGTTAGCTCGGGTAAGTCAGATCTGCAACGTTCCAACCAATGGTTATGGTAATCCATATTTCTTTCCTACATTTTTGCAGAATCCTGGATACGGACCAAGCTGGTTTTTATCATTCTGACACCGGTGCTGATGATAGGACTGTTGAAGATTTCTATTTCACTCATCTGCCGGCGAAGGGCCAAGCTGAAGCGGTACGAGGAACGATGCGAATACTTTAAGGTGTGTACTGTAGTGTAAGAAATTCAAATTAAAATCCCATTCACTAGAAATAGTTTCTTCCAGGTTGGGGGGGGGGGTTATTAATTTTTCAAGGACTTATCAGATTTATCTCTCCGCTCGCTTTGTACATTCCAGGATCTGGAGCAAAAGGCACCGGTCGATCCGGGCACGGAGTTCGAGCCAACCTCTAAACAAATGCAGGATCTGCTCTCTTCCAGTCTCCCATTCTCACCGGATCTCATAGCGCCAATTAACGACGAGCTGGAAATAGCGATGGAGCACATCAAACTGCACGACATGCTCGGTGAGGGCGCTTTCGGGCTAGTGCGCAAAGGACTCCTGCAGCGGGACGGTGAAGATGTGACAGCTGCTAAACCGGTCGCGGTAAAGATGCTCAAAGGTAGCGTAGACACACTGATCCACTTGACTAAAGACTGGTCCGATAAGCAAATTTTCTAATCTAAATCTCCAATTTCACCCAGAATGTCCGAGGGCGGAAGACATCCTTGAGTTTCGGCGCGAAATGGAAGTAATGAAATCGGTCGGCACCCATCCGCACATTGTCGGTATTGTAGGACACTGTACGAAGAATGTGCGCAAAATGATGCTTCTCACCGAGTACTGTGGACGGGGCAACCTGCTCAACTATCTGCGCCTTCAGTGGCAACGGATGCTGAGACAGAACCGGGCCACACAGCCCATTGCAGCCATCACACCCACAGTAACGTCTTCGTCGTTGGTGGCGGTACCGGTGGGTCCCGATTCCATGGCCGCAACCGAACACGAATGCCTAACGCCCTCGCTGGACAATAATAAGCTGCCCGAGAACGTGTTCAACTTTGACACGTCGTTCGTGAACGATAAGAAATCTTTAACGTACAAAAACATCTCGAACAGTTCCTCGCGAAGAACACCGCAGGTGATCGAAAATAAGCTATATCCTCTGTTTCACGAGGATGAAGGCGGGCTTGTTGATGACGACAAGTCGACAAAACTGCCGCATAAATCATACTACTGCACGAATGCGTGCAAAAATGCGGTAGAAATCGTTGAAGCACAGCAAACACTGGCAAAGGATGGCAGTACAAAGAGTAGCGTGCGTATAAAGCCCTGCACTTGTCACAGTTTAACACTCGGTTCGCCCCTAACGAGTAATACCGTGGAGAATCGATGCTATCAGCGCTGCGCCCCATCTTCGGGCGACGAGGGCGTAATGACGACAGAAGATCCACTGCCAAGCAGTGGCCAACTGTTGGAGTTTTCCCGCCAAATAGCTCTCGGAATGGTAAGAAGATTGGTGTTACAGTTGTGCTTGGAACAAGTAATCACATCTTGATTCATACTGATCTTTGTATAGGAATTTCTCGCACGCAACAAAGTGGTGCACCGTGATCTGGCCGCCCGGAACGTGCTGGTGTGTGATAATAATACGGTGAAAATAGCTGACTTTGGGTAGGTGTAGAACCGCGGGTACTTGATTGACTGTATAAAACGCTTATGCCACACTTCCATTTTGCCAAAAACAGACTGAGCCGTGATATTTACCAGGAAAACCTGTACCGCAAAACGAGCAACGGCAAACTGCCGATCAAGTGGCTCGCCCTCGAGTCGATGACACACCAGGTCTACACGTCCCAAAGTGATGTCTGGTCGTACGGCATTCTGCTGTACGAAATCTGCACGCTCGGCGGCAGCCCATACCCGGCGTTATCGACCAGCAAGTTGCTTCGCTACCTCGAGAGTGGCTATCGCATGGAGCGACCGAAAAGCTGCAGCGAGCTGCTGTAAGTATCGTACACGAACCGTCCAAAAATGATCCTTCACTAATGTCGCCAGCCGAATGTGGTTAATTAATTCTGCCCCATTGGTTGCACCTGTCCATAGGTACGATTTAATGTATTCCTGCTGGAATTTGCATCCCGGCGAGCGGCCAACGTTTAGCAAAATTGTGCACACGGTCGGGGAGCTGCTGGAGCGGGACAACGCCAACGATCCGGTCATTATTGATCTGAACGCAATTGTTGATAGCCATTGGTAGGTTTGAGAAAAGGCTCGTGTGGGCCGCACCTATTTTTCCAGGAATATATGCTGACTGCCCATTGCATCGTATTTGAAACTGGCTTGATAATGAAATCACTCGACCGGACGTGTGCGGTTTGGAGCAGTAATCATTTCGTTAAGGCAATTCGACTTCGACTTGGATGTTATGCCTGAAATGGTGCTGCATGCTGGATTAATATCCTTTTCTGCTCTTGTTTCTTTCTTTCACAGTACAAAAAATGCTACCGAGGAAAATTCATACTTAAAACCGGTTGAGTATTAAAACCCGATTGGCACCTACCTTGCAAACTGTACGGAGATTATTCAAATGTAACGAGACAACGAAATGATAGAACATCCTCCGCACTACGTTACCGATGAAACTGGGGACCGATTTTAAATCCTCCAATATGAGGACCGGGAGGACGAAAGAGAAGAGTACAGAGAGACACCATATTTTAGCGGATTGTATAGGATTACTGTTTTCATTTGTGCTTTTTGGATGAAATATATTTTTAAGCAAAACGATATACCAAGCCACGTGTTTCCGGGGGAGGCGAATTTATTTGTTCTTTTGACTGAGTGGGGACGTTGAGTTCACATATTGCGACACGTTGCTGCTTTCTCTTAACGAAACTGATGCAGTTTGCTCTGGGGAGGTGGCCGGGTAACGGTGGTTTGTGGTCACTTTTTCCATACGCCGGCCGAAAATTGCGGGAGAAAAAAAGGGGGCGATAGATGGGTGCAGGGTCACAGTGGGATACAGGGTTAGATTGGAATGCTTTATTTGTGTCTCGCACCGGGACCGCCTCGCATGCTACTCGATAATGTAAACGCCAAACGTGCCCCAAAACGCGTCATGTGTGTTTCCAATTCCCAGAAAAGCCAGCCACATTCCAGTGCCGTTGCAGTAGTCGGAAAGAAAGGGAAGGGTAAAATAAATGCAAAGGAAAGATAGTTCAATTAGATTACAGTTTGCAGGGTATTGGCCTAGTTCACGGAATTTCTGACCCGTGGGTGGCCCTCGTTTTTGCATACCTTCCCATGTTGGCGTTTATGTAATGGAACGCAACGACCAGCAGAAAGAGAAACACCCCCAGAACGTTGCAGAATACGGCCAGCTGCACATCGGAAATCATGTTGAGACTGTTGCGTTAATCGCTGTGTGTCTGTCAGAATGAAAGGGAGGGAAAAAAGATGCGTAGGATTAGAGCAGGAGGTCTATCAAGGCTGGGTATTGAAGTGCGCTAACCGCAACAGGATTTGAATTCCGATGTCCAAAACCCGAATGAAACGGTACGATACGAAAGTGGTTTTTTGATTGGGTATTGGAGATATTTCGGCAATTTGGACCACTTTAGTGATTCTCTTGCAGTTACAATGTTTTAGATTAAATGAGCAACTGATTGGCACAAATGCGTTTTCGCCCAAATAAACCGATCAATGCTATGTTCTCTGCAATGGCATCAAATAGAGATAAAACAGGATACATACAGACGGGCGTGTATGCGAGTTCTAGGCATTGACGTATTGCTTTTTACACACGGAAACGTCGAATACGAAAGACGAATGTAATTAGAACAATATTTAATGAAGTTTGTCTGCAAGCCATAAATGTAACATTAACCAGTTTTGACTGGAACAAATTGGGCAGGGTCTGTCGCGGTTTGGTGCATGCAAGGAAGAATAGTTACTGACCGAATATCCTCCTTATTAACATTATTTGTCCTGTTTGCGAGGAAGATGCGCAGAAGGTACGTTAAAATAATACGTTGGGACATAAAACATGGCTGATACACCGACGAGCTATACGAACTGTACAACGGATGGTGTGCAGCTAATTCAGATCACCCGTCTCTCTCTAGTGGGCTGGTCCTGTTATTTACGGATGGAACCGGACCGGATCCCTTAAAGTCCTCTCAGACCATCCACTTGAACAGAAGAGGCGTGGTAGGCCCAAGCTGAGGTGGGAGGATGGTGCAGAGGTGTCCGAGTGGGATACAGGGTTAGATTGGAATGCTTTATTTGTGTCTCGCACCGGGACCGCCTCGCATGCTACTCGATAATGTAAACGCCAAACGTGCCCCAAAACGCGTCATGTGTGTTTCCAATTCCCAGAAAAGCCAGCCACATTCCAGTGCCGTTGCAGTAGTCGGAAAGAAAGGGAAGGGTAAAATAAATGCAAAGGAAAGATAGTTCAATTAGAGTACAGTTTGCAGGGTATTGGCCTAATTCACGGAATTTCTGACCGGTGGGTGGCCCTCGTTTTTGCATACCTTCCCATGTTGGCGTTTATGTAATGGAACGCAACGACCAGCAGAAAGAGAAACACCCCCAGAACGTTGCAGAATACGGCCAGCTGCACATCGGAAATCATGTTGAGACTGTTGCGTTAATCGCTGTGTGTCTGTCAGAATGAAAGGGAGGGAAAAAGATGCGTAGGATTAGAGCAGGAGATCTATCAAGGCTGGGTATTGAAATGCGCTAACCGCAACAGGATTTGAATTCCGATGTCCAAAACCCGAATGAAACGGTACGATACGAAAGTGGTTTTTTGATTAGGTATTGGAGATATTTCGGCAATTTGGACCACTTTAGTGATTCTCTTGCAGTTACAATGTTTTAGATTAAATGAGCAACTGATTGGCACTAATGCGTTTTCGCCTAAATAAACCGATCAATGCTAGGTTATGTTTTTTGCGATGGCATCAAATAGAGATAAAACAGGATACATACAGACGGGCGTGTATGCGAGTTCGAGTGTATGCACGGAAACGTCGAATACGAAAGACGAATGTAATTAGAACAATATTTAATGAAGTTTGTCTGCAAGCCATAAATGTAACATTAACCAGTTTTGCCTGGAACAAATTGGGCAGGGTCTGTCGCGGTTTGGTGCATGCAAGGATGAATAGTTGCTGACCGAATAACCTCCTTATTAACATTCTTTGTCCAGTTTGCGACGAAGATGCGCAGAAGGTACGTTAAAATAAATACGTTAGGACATAAGACATGGCTGATACACCGACGAGCTATACGAACTGTACAACGGATGGTGTGCAGCTAATTCAGATCACCCGTCTCTAGTGGGCTGGTCCTGTTATTTACGGATGGAACCGGACCGGATCCCTTAAAGTCCTCTCAGACCATCCACTTGAACAGAAGAGGCGTGGTAGGCCCAAGCTGAGGTGGGAGGATAGTGCAGAGGTGTCCGCCATCAAGACCTGGATACTAAATATTTATTCATACTACAACAAGCCCCCCTTGAGACAAAATCACATCACATAACACAAACTTTAATTCACTTTTACAAATTGGGAATTATTAGGCCTCCCAAGACAAATACAGTAGAACCTCACTAGTTGGGTCCTTTTCAGTTGGATTACTAGATGGTTGGCACCTCAATAGTATAGGTCTCGAATAGGTCGTATGCTAACCAACGAGATTGTCAAATGTAACTGCGTCATGAAAATGCATGATAAACTTTTCTTGTATCTACTACAAATCATACATTATTTTTCCAAAATAAACCTGGTTTCATGGAAATTCAGTCTGCTGATGAGTAGTAGAAAATTATTCAAAAACTATCCAAAAAACAATTATTTTTAGGTGCGACAGCGAACATAAAAATGCAATGCGCGTAATAACGCATGGCTACTTGGATTGTTAGTGCATATTTGCATAACTGTCAGTCAAACCAACTATCGAGTTTAAAATAACTAGATGGGGCGCATTCAAAAAGTAGCTAGTGAGGTTTATCGATAAGTTTGATTGTAGCACTTCACGATAAGTTTGATTCTAGCACGGAACGACGGCAGACGGAATCGTCCGGGGCCGTCGGAGGTTCCGACTAGCGGCTCCAGACGGTTGCAAAGATTCCAGACGGTACCGGCTGCCGATAAGCGGCTCCTGACGGTTCCAAAGACAGCTCCGAACGGCTCCGAGCTCGTATTATTGCACCTACGTTCCGGAGCCGCTTCCGAAATTTGAGGAATCATTTGGAAGCGATTCCGGGTTTTGATCGAATTTACCCATCACTTCATGTAGATATAGACGCGAGGGTAGCGTCGGCGATTCGATCCAGGTTGCCAAGTAATGCTTCTTCTTCTCTTCTTGGGTGGCACAACAACCCAGTAGGGTCAAGGCCTAACCAGAGCACTAATGTGCTTTTGCTCTATCTGTGACTGAATGTATCCATACACATTAAAGATTGTTAATCCTGCGTATGGGGGGTTATGATTAAGTATACCCATAGCAGAATAGTCAATTCTGCGTATGGGGAGCGGCAGTGGTCCGAAAGTGATTCGATGCAACGTCGGGCCTGATCGTATGAAACAGGCCTACGCCACTATCCATGAGACTACCGAGCCGCCCTATAGTAATCCAGCGATGAATATATTCCACCCGTTGCAACATCATTTATGAATTATTATAATCTGGCATTAATGAAACTGTTCAATGCCAGGTACAGTGCAGCACCAGGCATAATCTTGCGGAACACTCCAAAAAACGAAGCATGAAGCAGGTGAATTACCACTGGACAGACACGAGACGACCGCAGAGCGGTTGTAGCGCACAATAAGTAAGCAGATATCCTTCTCATTTTATTCGGCAAAGCGCCGTGAGCCAATTGCCAGTGAAAAAGAATCAAAGAAATCATAAACAAAAATTCACATGCGCTTGAACATCGTACACTACAATATCGGACACGCCGACCGGCAAGAAGGTACACGTCACAGCACAGCGAGCTTTGCTGCCCGCAGAGAATTTTTGATTTTAAGAACAAAAAACACATTTAACCTAATATCTTCGCGATAAGCAGGCGAGCCTCATCATCTGGAATATCATTAACTCAGCCAATATACTTACGTGCGTTGGAAAAGGCCTACAATCGCTTTGGAAAAGCAAGATACGCGGTCACTAGCCTCCGGGACAATTTATAAACAATCTGTTTTTTTTTTGTGAAAACTGAAATATGGGAACGTCATCGCTCAGGCAAGTTGTGTGACGTTTTGCGTTGAGCGATACGACGAGGCGGTAACTGGTTGCGTGGATGACAAACGGATAGAGCTTTTCTATCCATTTCTTTAGAATTTTTGTATTTATAATCGCCGTTATTAAACAAAAACTTTTCAACTGTAACTTATTGATCACTATATACCTCATGTTTACCCTTGTGAATCAACATAATTCTAAATCATCCTGAAAAACCGTTGCTTACTTTGGGCCATCATAACTTGTATAAGCGTCAACGAAATTACACAAACACATTTTATAATATTGAAATAATTTGTTTTTAAGCTTCTTTTTTACTTTTACTAAAAATAATGCATTCAGTCGTCACTCATTTTGTCAGCGTGCTGCACCATATGTGCGCACCCATGCAAAATGGAAAACAACGACGAAGTGCGAAGAAGCATCGAAAACGTCAAACATTTTCTCACCAAATATCGATTGGCTCGCGAACGCAAAAGAGAAATTTCCGAACACACTTTTACTCCGCACGAGAAGAAAGTGTGGCCACCATCCTCATTCGTGCCGCGGAAAAAAACGCGAAAGAAGGATTGTAACGCGAATATTACCTTTTCCCTTCGATATCTGTACAATCCTGGTGCTGGTGCTTGTGATAAACATTATTCTCGACCGTGTGCAGTAATGTGTGCATTATTGTGATGAACAAAAGGTGCAAACACACGACGAAAATTGGTAGAAATAGACGGTGTTGCAGTCCCGAACCAAACTCCTCAAAAGGCAAAAATCCGAAACGATAGGTCGCTGCTCCACTCACCTTACCCCGCTTTTGGTTTGGTAAGGAAAATCGTGCCATAGTTTTGGACGTTAACAGCAGATTGCAGATTATTCAGGTAAATGTTGGTCACCCAAGTGCAGTGCAACGGAAGAGGCATAAGGAAAAGAGGAAATAGGAGGGGAGAGGG
Source organism: Anopheles epiroticus (assembly GCA_000349105.1). NCBI lineage: Eukaryota > Metazoa > Arthropoda > Insecta > Diptera > Culicidae > Anopheles > Anopheles epiroticus. The sequence continues at coordinate 53,110 of KB671870.1, forward strand.
TGAGACAATATTGTGGAAATTGAAAGCAACATTAGTGGAGCGGCAAGCAAACCGAACAGGGAGGGTAGTGAGAGACAGGTATTTAATGGAACCGCCTGCAGACTGAAGAATCAATGATCCGAAGAACTGGGATGATATGATGTGCGGGTGATGATCGGCCCTTTTTTTTCCTTTCGGGGGCTGTCATTGTGCTGTGTGCGCCTGTGTGCAGTAGCGATGGGTAAATTCGACAAAAAAATCCAGCAGTGCTTCCGAATGGCTCCACCAATTTCCTCCTCTGGAAAGTAGGTGCAACACTCCAAGCTTGGAGTGGAGCTTCAGAAGTGGTTCGGAGCCATGGGTGCAGTTCCAAAAACTTATCACTTGAGTGCAGCTGGCCCTGGCACCGAACACGACATTGCCTTCGCCACCAAAGCTCAATGTCGAAAAAAAGTTCCTTCCCCTCCCGCAGGACAGGCACGAACTAAGAGGGCAAGGTTTCGGGTGTAACATTGCATCACCAGCCCTGAGGAATGACACCCCATGTCGGTAGTACACACGGGGCGAAGTTTTGATTGGATCGATCATGCCCGAGGTGACACTGTGTGCGATGCTTCACCGTGTGCCGGTGCCTTTCCGGTTTCGGTTACAAGCTTTAAAACTGGATGTAAATATGATCTATGCAAATTATCGAAGCAAGCCGGGATTCGATCAATCATCGACAGGTAGTAACGTCTCTGCCAGCTATGAAAACTGCATCCCGTACTGCATTCAAACAATACCGACTAGATCTCGTCAGTTCTCTGGTACCTCACCGTGCAAGGCACATAATCGAAAATGGAATCGAAACATTTTTTGTGTTTGTACGATCTGAACAAGCCGTGTCACTAAGGAGCGCTGAATAATTAATTTTTCGCCTCCCTCTTCTCCATTACCGAGTTTGGCTAGGGGAGAGAGTGAGATAGAGAGAAAAAGAGACGGAGACCCCTTCAGGTAATAGCAAATGCATACTTCGATGCAAAGCGGAAATCGCAGCAAAACACGCGCTGTCCGTCTTTAAGTCAAGGCCAACCTGCCGACAGTCGTGTTGCAACGGTGCGCTGTATGGCTTACCACTTTGCTTGCTTGCCTGTTGTGTTTAGTGTTGGACAAAAAAGATTCAATCTTTATACTTCATATGTCAGTTATCTCTTCTAGTTTCTTAAAACCTAGGTCAAAGGGGCCAACACCCTACCAATATGCTCTAATAGGAGACCAAATAAAAAAGATATTAGTTAAAATAGACTTTTACTTAGAAATTGATAGTAGCTTGTGTAATTTTTGCTCAATTACTTTACCACCATTATTCCCTGAGAGGATTGGAGCAAATTATTACTATTTTAAGCAGTAGAGAGTTGTTTGAAATTTAACAGATTTAATTTCCTAATGAGTTGTTACGGACTCGATGAATTTAATTCCGCAAAATGTTGATACGGATTGCAAAGAATAAATTCTGTATAGTAATATCTACGAATTCCAATTTCATAAAGAGTTGCAAGGGAACAGACGAATTGAACCCTTGCTGCAAGTCTAGCAAAAAGTGGCACAATTTTGGGACCGTCCCATTCCCACAATAGTACAGAAGCATACACAAACATAATACAATACTTTTCATTTAAGTGTAACAATAGTTATACTATTGTATAACAATAATTCTTATGTTATTGAGTGGATTTCATACGTCATCTGGTAACCATTGTATGATTCAATATTTACAAAGTTAAAAGAATTAGTTTGCGATTCAGCTCTTTAGTGTGCAAAAAGAGTGCGTATTAGAGAGTCACTTTTTTAAAAGAATCTCAGAGCAAATGTGTGCATTAGGATGTTTTTTTTTCGTAGAAACGGACAGGCCGTATTGCTGTCCGCATTAGGATTAGAAGATATAGATAGGTTGAAGCAAACACGCTCACGATCAATAAGACGCGCCTTTTTCGGGTGTATTAACAGACTTTATGATAAGCTTGATATGTGAAGTAATTTGCATATAATCTTTAGTGGCTTGTCAAGAAAAGCGGAGCGATTAGGCGCACCCCAAAGATGGATGTAACGGTTTTCACGAAGGTTAATGCACATGCCAATTCATGCACGATGCAATACTTCACACCTTTGTGTTAAGGTTACTCAGCATGCACTTAAGGTAAAAGAGAGGAATAAGACACACCCGATTAAGCAATCAGGCTTATCAAATATCTTCCTTTCCCCGGTCATTAGCGCAGCGTCACAGAACAGCCGTAAAACTATCTTCGCCTAAAAATGACTCCCGGTGAGTTCGGTCTGATTGCGGAGAGGAATGGACCGCTTCGTTATCGATTTGCAAACCGCGCACCACCGTTGGTCGCTCTTCCGTAACGGATGGCCATCATTAATGCACAAATCGTTTCACACTTTTTTGGGAAACGTCTCGTTCCCTGGCTGCTACCAAACCGTACATCACCTACCGCACACGCAGGCCATTCGTCTGCTGCGTGGGCATTCGTTTTTTAACCATAAATAGTCGTCACGTCCCGCGTCGATGATGTCAGCTGTGGGCCGCTGTGTGCGAGAGAACCCCGTGTCCATCCCCGCGAATGACGGCGAGGGCCACGCGCATAGCACAACACACCGCACACCGTATGCTGTGCGTGTTGCTTTTCGATGGCTTTGTGTGGCTTATTTGTTGCTTCTTGTGCTGTGACCCCGCCGGCTCATCATCATCCTCGTTCGCGCGGGGTCCTGTCCCGGGAGGTGTGCCAACACAACATGCCGAAAAGGTTATTTCAGGTGTGCTTCGTATGTGTTTGAAGTCGCGATGGTCATGTAGGAGGGGCAGAGATTAACACGCGCTTACACTAATCACCTGAATGAGATGGGTGAAACCCAACAGGAGAAGCGATCGTTGCCATGATTTTCTAATGTTTGCCTACATGTTCGTGTGTAGGTTTAGTAAGGCAAAGAGCAGCGCGATAGGTGCGCTTGTGGAGTAAAAGTTTGTAGACGTAAAAGAGCACATTTTTTATATACTCTTAATTTAAATAATTTAGACATGAGATTTAGGTTCGAGATTTATATTAGCTATAGATCAAAGCAAAGCATAAGCTTCGCATTTTGAGCAATTGCTCCGAACAAACAACTCTAAATAGAACTACGCGTTCGAAGTTTTGTTCTAAACTAGTGATGGGTAAACCCCCTGTGTTATGCTGAAAGGAACGGAACGGAATGAAACTAGTAGGTTCCCATTCATGAACTTTATGTAACTTTATGTAAAAAAAAGCTTTTTGAAGTCTTAAAATTTGGGTCAAATATCTTTCCGTCCGTCATATAAAGACCGGCGTCTTCATCATCGGACCGTCCCTTGTACTTATCATATCCCAATGACGGCGTTCAGTAAGTTGTAGTCTGGATATCTTCAAGCGTATTACTCTGTTATCGTGCCCTAGCAAACAGTAGTAGCTGTATTAGAAAATAGTTCGTTTGTAAGTAAACATTTGGCGTTCAACTGAAATGCTGATGCAAATCTGAACATTTGTCAAACGTAATTAAACATTTGCATACTCTGATAACAGGCATTTATCAATGTCGGATTATTTGATTTTTGTCAAAGAAGGCAACAAAAGAAATAGGTACAACCCTATCATATAAACAGCTATCAGCTTAGAGGTTTAAAATATTTAGCTACGTTTTAACGATCTTTAGTTTGACATCAACATTTGACGTTAAATGTTTAATAATGTTCACATGCAGCTATGCAATATTTTCTACTTGGGCTAGAAAGTGTGGTAAGAATAGTGTTGGGAGATACGAGAAAATCGACAGAAAGGATCGAATCCCGTTTGAGATTCGATGGGCAGTCTATCAGATTCCGCTTTGTTTGGGATTCGGTTAGTTCCATGTTTGTTTTTAATTCGACGACTTTCGAATTTCTTTAAAACTTCATCCAATTTCGATAGTTTCGGACATATGTTCTGATTCGAATTTGAAGTACATTTGATATCACCAGAAATCATTTCAATTGTAGGTTCATCATTTTCATTCATCATTAAATAATTACATTGAGTGAAAAGCTTTAAGCTTTTAAAAGATTGGTAGCTTATGGTGATGGGCCGGCTCGGTGGTCTAGTGATAACGGTGTAGGGCTATCAAAAGGCCCGTCTGCGGTTCGAATCTCATTCGGACCGCTGCTATGACGATCCTGCTTATGGGTACACTAAATCACAACCCCCCATACGCAGGATTAACAATCTTGATATGGATGGGGTACACTCAGTCACAGAAAGAGCCAAAGCACATTCTGTGCTCCGGTAAGGGCTTGACCCCACGGGGGTTGTTGTGCCACCTTAAGAAGAAGAAGAAGATTATGGTGAAACAACTTGAAAGGGAAGTGTAGATAGTTTATTATAAATTCACAGGGCATTAAGGGAGGTATCTCTACTCTGTTTCTCTCTTCCATGATGGCATGGCATCATTAGGGATTGGGTTCCGGTTTAGAAGATTCGATTCCCATAAAGGACTCGGATTCGGTTCCCTTGTGGATTCAGGTTTCCCATAACTAATTAAGAACAATATTTTTGAGCCAGGTCCAAAACTAAAATAGCCTCACAAAGGATTCGATTGTTCCATGGAAGAAACATAACGAAATTTCCTTCACTAGCAAATGCGATTTCTTGGTTTGAGGTTCTTGAAGTGTAAACGAAGGATAGGAGTAATTATGTTGCTTCTGATATTCATTCCGAGTATCGAAAGCTTCGACCTAAACACCACGCAAACCTACCTATCAAATTTATAATGATTTAAAAGTACAATCACGATCAGTAGCTTCCACTTTCCCAGAACGGTTCCTCCAGCGAAAACAATCGATTAGTATTCCGCGGCCGCTTCTGCCCTAGAATTTACTCTAATCTCTATTAGCCGACCGAACAATAGTGTCCGATTTGGTTGGTTGTCCGGGACACGGCGCACAATCCATATGTCTGCCACGCTTGTGCCGCCTTATTATTATTTTTGGTGGATTTCAATGTATCACACCCAACCAACCTACTACCATACCATCGCCCTTCTCTGTTTATGGCAATGGCAACGGTAGTCCGCATACTTGCGCCGTAAAAGGGAAGGGCAGGAGAGGATATATGAAGCATGACACAGTTGTTCACAAAACAACACGCCGCTCGGGCACAATTGCAACATAGGTTAAATGTTTTACAGAAGAAGAGACTAACAAAAAAAAAACATCCAAACTGCCGCTGAAGTGTGCCTCTTTTAAAAAATGTTTTCTAGCCAAGCGCGATCGGACACACGCGTGTTTTGACGCATTCCTCTCACCCTTGGATACGCCGACACCACTTCTTCCATCAAATTAACGAACGCGGCGGTAACGACGACGACGACGACGGAGACGACGACAACGACGACTTGAAAGCAAAGTGACTGTAGGCGATGAAGCTGATCAGTCAGTCCATCATCGGAGTTGCGGGTAACATCGTTTTGGTGGGACATCAGCAAAGTCTTCCTTCCTTTTCGCGATCGCGTGCCGTGTTACTGGTTCTTAATTGCTCGTTTCTTGATGTGTGCTGATCGACGTGTGGTGAGGAAAGAATTTAGGCGTAGTGAAAAGATCGCACTGATGGACATCTCCGAGTTGATTGTTTTGGAATTTGGCGGCGACTCTAATGTGTAATGTGCAGGCAAGCCGCAAATGGTACCATCATAAAAGAAGCTCTCAATAAAAAGGGATGGACAGCCATCATAGCACGGTTCCATTAGTTCATCGGACCGGTGGGGAAGATCTTGCGTCGTAAAAGATCGCACTACAATAACCGTTTGGCTTTTAATTGCTAGAGTAATTAGCTGATTGGCGAATTGTGTGACCCACAAAACCCCTGTGCCCGACGAGGACACGAGATCGATTTCGCGAAACGGGAAGCACAAGCACCGTGTTTAGATGATCGCTCTTTCTAATAGCACGCACCTCCCGGGAATTGATGGTGGATTGAACACAGTTCCGAAGGTTATTCGTGTGTGAGTGTTTGTGTCGTGTAGGTGTTTATCCCGGGTTGATGGGCCGCCATGTGCGATCAATAAATGGTGACTGGGTGGCAAATTAATTCCAACCGTTCTTAGTCACACCGTCTGAATATTTGCGCGTTGGACATACCACAATAGGGCGGTACAAACACGTAGACTCTAGAGTTAATCATATCAAATCTTTCAAAATGTATTTGTGTATGTGTGAATCTTATCACTATACGGTATTTTGTAACTCAAGCATTTCGAAATGAAACGTGATTATAAACTGACTCTGCTAACCGATTTTTTTTTCCACGAGTTGTTGGCTGCTGGATGCGCCGTGCTTATCAAGCGTGATTATCTTGGCGTGAAGCGCATCGAAACGTGGTCAGAGCAGTGCTTTCGCACAAATATGTATGCCTTGCGACAGACAGGTGGAGGTCAACCGTGTAAATCGAAATGTATATGAACCGTGGGTTTTGCACGAATATGTGTTACAAAGATAATCCGGCCACCAAGTGGCGGCGACGTTATCCACTAAAAATTGCAACCTTTTCTAGGTCAATCGATTGCATTGCGAGGAAGCAGTATTTGGCCATAAAGCTCCATGGCTTTGTGTGAAAACTTCTCCTTTCCCTTTTTCACTTCCACTTCAGTTGCATGTGTGCGCCGACTGAATCTTCTAACCATTATTACTTCCCTGTCTATGTGTCAGCAAAAAAAGGGTGGGACCATTTATAGTTGGCCGGTGCTAATTGTGTGTTGTGACTCTCTGTTTTCCTTCCCCTTTCCGTTGTAGATAACTCAACACAACACTCATCGCCACCCTCAATACCATGTCACCCGCGAATGTGACGATCGAACGACCATCGTGTCCTTGGCAACACGGACCACAGTAGGGCATCCAAACGACGACCTCGTGGTGCTTTTAAGTTAAAAGAGAGCGGCTTTTGGGAGCGACAATACAAACACGCCAATGGAATCCAGGGGAATACTGTCATCGCCGTCGAACGGTGACGATACGGAAACCGATTCGATCAGCTGTTACGTGGTGGAAGCGTCTGACCTACCGACAAGCGTACAGTACCGGCTGAATGGGGCCGGTACGCTCGAGGCAGAGCAGCACGACCATTTGCGAAAGGGCCTGAACCGTATTTCGAGCGATTCGGCGTCAACATACGAAATGGTGGACGCCGGCAGCCCCCAGTCACCGGCCGCGTCCGACACGAGCGATGGCCACGGGATGGACGGAGACGATGATGACGACGGGGAGGACGATGATGACGACGACGGGGAGGAAGAAGAGGACGAGCTGTGGAGCAACATTGTGCGCATAAACAATGCGACGGTCGCAACAGTGGCCGAACTGGCGGCAGCTGGAGTTGCTAGCACCAGTCCGTTGGAAGACGATGGAGCAGTGGCAGCTGGGCTGGAGGAGTCCGCAGTTGACGACGCACTCGAGCGCGAAGCGCCGGCGGATGGTCGTGATGCCGTAGACATGATGCAGCGAAAGCGATTCGATCTCACACGTTCGTCCACCAAAGAGGAGAAGCAGCGACACAACGAGGAAATAGTGATCATGAAATCGAACTCGCTCTCCACGGTCGCAATCCCGGCCGCGAATGCGTGGGAACCAGCTGGTGTGGATGGGTGCTGCTCTACAACAGACGTCGACAGTGGTCGCAACGGGCCGGAATCAAACCCGGACGAGGCGGAGCAGGATGAAGATCGAATGATTGCACCGGCCCCTTCCTTCGGTGGACCTCCGAAACCGTGCTTTATTGATGCCTCCTCACTGTTTGACGATGACGAAGTAGTGTATCCTTCGTTTCAGGAGAGCGCTCCTAGCGTTGGGCTTAGCGGACAGCATTGGTCCCAGTCCGGTCCGAGCAGTGGCATACAGCTTGCATCGATCCTGTGCGACGATGAAAAGGCACAGGCGGAAAAAACAACCGTAAAGCCGGTGGAGGTAAAGGACCAGTTTGCGGCCGGTCTGTCGAATGATTTTCTAACTAACAAGTTGCCGAAGCTGGCCGACCCGCTACCTGATGTTCCGACCGGCGGTGATAATGATCGCGAGGGGATACTTGCGCGACAGGAGGCGGAACGAAAGCAGGGCACCTTTTTGTTCCAGAACTCGATCCAGCAGTACTCCGGTCATCTGCTCGATGGCGGGCTACAGTTTGCACCGGAAGAAACGTACAGTGATCTGTCGCTGCCTAGCGTGTACTCGTCGAGCAGTGAGCCAAACTATGGCGAGTACAGCTCTCTCACGATCAGCGACAATCATCGCTATTCGCTGGGTGGTTGCAGTAGTGCAACCGCAACCGACGACCGAACGGGTGGACGGATGGACAGCTTGCGGGGTGGTGGAACGAGCACCAGTGGGTACAATTCCAGCTCGGCAGAGTACAGCCGAACGCAGGCCACCAGTGACGTAGAATCGACAACATCGCACTATCCCAACACACCGTTCAACTCGATCGTTCACGTGACATCGGCTGCATCGATACAATCGCACCAGATGGCTACGAATCGGCAGGTCCAAGAGCTGAGCGAAGATACCGGCAATGAAACGAGCCGGGCTAGCTCTGTGGATCGCGAATCCCACTCGACTCCGATCAGGATTCCAAAGCGGCTGCAGAAACACGACGAATCGGCACCGATCGTGTCGGGCGGAGCGTCAATCGAGGACTTTACCCCGAAGCAGTGCGAAAGCCCATCGGTACGACGACGCACCGATACCTGTCCGATAGTGTCCGGAGGAAGTATTAGCTTTGATGATCCCTCTGAGGAGCGTGTGCAAACAAACCGACAGCTAAGCAAGAGCGGGTCGGGCAAATCGTGGGTCGTTGATTTGAAAAACTGCCCGGATGAGGAGAAGGCAGCGCCGGGAGCGGCAATGAACTCGCTGGAGCATTCGGGTCAACGAAGTTTGGGGTTTTTCGTCGATCTGGGTAGTTTGAAGACGCCGGAAGAAGAAAAATCGATTACGGTAGTGAATAGCAGACCTCGCACGGCACGGACGGAGCTGATGAAAAAGTCAACCGGGTTCTACATTGATCTGTCGGACGATGGGAGCGAAAGTACACGCAGCGCTACACCGAAGCTCGGTGGTTCGAAGATAGAGACACCGCCTCCGTCCGCCTCGGCACTGACCGAATCCTCGAGGGGCGAATCTGAAGAGAAGCAAACCGATCGCAAAAACATGTTTTCGATGTTTATCGATTTTGGAGGCGATAATGGAGTTGGGAGTAGCAATGGAAAGCCAGCGTCAATGCCACGGAAGCTATCGATGCCCCAGTCTGTGCTGCAGGGTGCTACCGGTGGGAAAGAATCGTCGGTACGTCCCAGCAGTCTCGGTCCGGCGGAGGAAAGCAGCAGCAAACCTTACTACATGTTTATCGGTTCGGGCGATCCACAACCCTCGGTAATGCGTCGACCGAACGGGAATTCAGCGGCAAACGTTGGTTCTGCGGTTCGCAACGAATCGAAACGCCACTCGTGGAATACGACCGTCGGTGAGGGAGGTGGCAGCAGTGGTGGGTTCCACGAGCGAAGAATCGCAGCTAGTAGCGCATACCAGCGTTCAACCAGCGTTACAAGCGATCGTGGCATTATGAACATTCTGGACAAAATTCCACTGCTATCGAAAACATCCAGCATGTCGATCGATTCGTCTGTATCGCCGTTTGAGGATTTTACCTGTTCCAAGTCCGAGTTGAGCACCTACTCGAACCATTCAGTATCATCCAACTCGGCCCACTCGAGTAACGAATCGAAGGTTTCGCCCAAGGATGGTAGCCACGAGGGACAACCTGCGGAAGTGATGCCAACCGATGGGGCGATGGTGTCGTCGGCGAAGAAAAAGCGCAAAGATGCAAAAATTAATGAAACGTTCGACAAGAGCAGCCAGGGTTCGATCACGGACGGCATATTGTCCTCCAACGAGGACGCTTCTCCAACGTCCACCACAACCGACACAGACGATGTGACGTTCCAAAACAATCCGGCCGAGGAAGAGGCACTTCTCCTGTTGCAGCAACCAATAGCAGGAAGCACGCAGGAGCAGTGTACCAAACCTAACGCGGGTGAACCAATAAAACTGTCCTCCATAACCGCGATCGCCCCGAGCGGCACCACGAGCACCTGCTCCAGCAAGCAGATGGAAACGATTGTTGAGACGGTAGAATGTTCACCGCGACACACGGCGCGGAACAAAACGCAGCACACAATGGAAACGCTGCACGCCACGATCGAGAAGCAGAAGCAGCTGCTCGAAACCGTCTCCGAGAATGTGGAGTCACACGCGTCCACCACGACGTCTTCCTTCGTTAAGCTGTCGGACATGGATAAGCCACCGTCCGCAGTGACGAGTCAGCTTACCACGACCAAGTTCGAGCTCCATTCGAGTGGTGGTAGTGGCAGCGGCAGCAACATGTCAAACTCGGCCGGTTCCAGTCGAGTTGCGCGGCTGTTCGAGTGTCAAAAGTACAACACCATCGGGTCGGCGATCGGCGCCAGCAGCCAAGCGATGAGACAGCAGCAACAGCAGCAGCAGAAGGCATCCAATTACTATCACTCGAACGGTGGGGTAACGTCGATGGAGCGACACTCGTGGAATATGTCTCGCTCGACTGGCAACAACTTTGTAAGCCTCATCTCCTCCTCGGTGGAAAACTCCCGTTCGCTCAGCCGGTTGTTTCCACACCTATCGAAAGGTAAGGGTCTTGGATTGGGTTTAGGTTGTTTTGGGTCTAGTGCACCGCATGGGGCTGATGCTGCTGTTCTGCGCAGTGACTAATCGTAATTTCGTGTTCTGTTCATCTTCTTACCATCAGCCTTTAGCAGCAGTCTTCCCTCGGACGTTGGCATGAACGGTACTGGGCGCAACGGTCAGGATGGCAACGAGATGATGCATTCGGATTTTTCCTGTACCTCTAGCATCACCTCGAGCCGATCGGGTATCGGTAAGTATATTTTTATCGTCCTTAAGGCAAGGGGTCGAAAATGTTTCCATGAATACGACCAGTTGGTAATGTGTAGCGGCTTCGACGAGGCAGACATTTATTAAAAAAGGTTTTAGATTTTTAAAGCGTACTAGCTCGTGATTGCAACTACTTGCTTTAGTTCTTAAGCAAAGTTGGATGGTAAATTGCTTATTGAAATGTTATTAGAATTTTGCTTTGCTGCCAAATCGTAACATTTTTTGTCTGTTGCATAAACAACAAATCGATTTGTTTTATATTTATTTATTAGCAGTACGGCCGGGTCGTTACTTCCGAATGATAATATTTATTTATTGCCATAATATCTTATTTTTTGTGTAATAGTTAAATACGGCCTATTTGTTTCTACGAAACAAAAAAGCATATATTTTGGGTTAAAGAAATTTCCAGACATTAACAATTTAAATTGTTAAATAAGAGTTAAAATATATTGAGAAGAGTTAAAATAAATAGCCTCTTGCAAATTTGTAACTCTTGTAACTTTAAGAAACTCTGTTAAAATCTTCTCGGGGCTTCCGATCCGCTTATGGCACGCCTGGCGCACTTTGTCGATCTGTGCTTTACGCTCATTTGCTTTCAAAACGGGGAATGGAAACATATGAACATTACAAATTTTGTCTCAACTCATTTTTTCCCTTCGTAGAATCAATCGATGAGTCAATCTCTAGCCGGCAGCCGCGCCGCCTCGGTGAGGATCTGCTGAAGATGTTCCTTCAGGAGATTGCCACCGACGTAACGATCGAGGTCGAGACGAAGAAGATGCGTGCGCACAAGTGCATACTGCGATCGCGTTGCCAGTACTTTGCGGCAATTCTCGCCGGGAGTTGGGTGCAGAATGCGGGCAACGTGATCACACTGCCCGGCTACTCGTACGCGGCAGTGCACTTTGCGCTGTGCCACATCTACTCTGGTGCCTCCCACCCGCCGGAAGGCATCAGTTTGATGGAGCTGGCCGCACTGTCCGATCTTCTTGGTCTCGAGGGTCTGAAGGAGGTGACGGCGTACGCGCTGAAAACGAACTACTGTCACAACTTCCACAAGGTAAGATTTGTTATTTATTTGTCTTTTGGTTTCTGATAAGCGATCGACATTAAATTTCGTTTTCTTTTTCCTTCCTTGCTTAGCCCTGCGTTGGTTGCACGGACGGTGTGCTGCAAGTGCTGCCGGTTACGTTGAATCACGGCCTGGACGATCTGTATCGCAAGTGTTTGAAGTGGGTCTGTCGACATTATGTTAAGATTTGGTCGCAGAAGCAATTTTCGCAACTTCCGCTGGACGTCGTCCACCGCTGCAAGCAGCAGGTTGTGGCCCATCTTAACTCCGAAAGTGTTCTTACCACTATCCTGGACAGTGAGCAGCTGCTAACGCTGCTTCATCCGTACAAGTGGTCGGTGGAGGTGGAGAACGTGGTGCGTGACATACTGGAGACGGCGTACGACTACATTGCGGACCATTTTGCATCGCTGCTTGCCAGCGACAGCTTCCTATCGCTGGGGCAAAACTATCGCTGGGCGATTCCACACCTCGAACCGATTCTGCTACCTGCCGCCAACAATCTCAGTCCCGACCAGGCATGCAAAAGTTACCCGAGGGCTACCCGTCTACAGAAGCTTCTGCAGGCGAAAGTACTAACCATGACGACGACGACTTCGACGCCCATGTCGTCGAGCGATAACACGAACGTGGTCCTCGAGGGGGGTCGCAAGGAGGTGGGCTACAATCTGCAGGAGGAAGAGATGGACTGGTGCGATGAGTTCGTGGGCATGGTGAACGCCATCCTGTCCGCAGTGGAACAGTGCTTGATACGCCAGTGCGCCCGGGCAATGCGTGTTAGCTCCTGGCAGCGGATGGATGTTGAACTACGCAACAAGATCCAGAAGCTGGCCTGCCTGATGGAGACCACAGACGAGCGTAAGTCTCGATCGCGCTATTCCTACTCCTCACAGACATCGTCGTCCTCATCCGTTCATTCACGATCGAACGACATGCGCCAGGTGCGGTTGGCGATACAGGCACACACGAAACGTGCGCTCGAGAACGGTCAGACGCATCACCTGAGCGCTCGCACGCAGCAAACGCAAACGATCAATACACACCAGAACGAGCTGAACGCGGCGCTGCTGAGTTCGCACAAGCTGGCCAAACACTACGCTACGCACGAGGCAGCAATGGCGGCAGCGGCCCCGGTCGCTGAGCGCGATCGTTCCAAGCATCAGCAAGCAAGCAACCATTCGACAGAGAACCATGGGCGCATTTCAAAAACCGCCTCAAAAAGTCATGTCCCGGAGAAGAAGTCGTCCCTTTCGCACGCCACCAACGGTCGTCAGGCTGCAAACGGTGTGCGCATGGGAGCGCTTTCCAAAACGGCATCCAACGCTGCAGCTCAACCGATATCTCACAAACGATCGCAATCGGAGGATCACGCAAACCTGAAACCTGTAGCCACCGGTCTCAAACCGGAACCGATGAACAATTTGCGCACCAAGTTGAGTAACGTAAAGCCCCGGTATTTGGAACCAAAGAAACCCAAAAATGCGGCCAATCTGCACGCGCAGAACATTTCCTCGAGTGGCAGTTCCACCAGAACATCCAGCCCGGCGATGGGTCACCGTAAGATTACGTCGAAGCTGCAGCAACAGCAAAACCACGGGCACGAATCGAACCTCTCCCTGGACAGTCTGTCGTCCCCGGCGAAACTGAAAAATGCGGCCAACGTAAAACCGCCCCGTGCGACCGTGGGCGAAATGGACGTATCGATCGACTCGCTGGCAGAGTCGATGAAATCGCACTCGATTAAAACCAGCAACACGCTGTCACACGAATCGCTCATCTACCAGGAGTATTTCAAACCGAAAGCTGGCAACACGATCGATCTGCAGCAACCCGCGGCAGCTAAAAATGGACTCTTGAAGGACAAGGACCATCATCGCGAGAAGCGTCCGGGTAGTGGAAAATTGGCCAGTGGCGTTACGGCGTCACGCACAACCTCCGTACCCGGTGGCATCAAGCCAAACCACTCGTCCTCGTCCATCCCGTCAGCGGTGGGCGTCCGCATGAACGGCATTAATCGTACCGCTTCATCGGCCAGCGTCGGATCGAACGGCGGAACGGGGCTGGTAAAGCGCAGCTTCCTGTCACAGCGCTCGCGCGAAATACTGGCCCGGCGCACCCACGAGCCAAAATCGAACTCGACCAATTCGAGCAATAAATCGGCTGCCTCCTCGCCTAGTCTGCTGCTGACGCGCGATAAGTCGACGGGTAGCGATATCACAAAGTCGGGCTCGTCCGCTTCTCTGACCACCCCGAACACCGGTGGCAGGAAGGTGTTCAACACGACGCTACATCTTCGCCGTACGGCTAAACTACCGGAAAGGACAACTCAAGCTCCGTCGTCGGTTGCAGCCCCTGGTAGCAACCGCGCATCAACCGCAAGCCAGGACCGGAAGGCTGACAAACACAGCACGAAGGGATCGTCATACCGGACTAAGGCATCCGTTTCCAACACCGGTGACGGAAGAATCTCTCTTAAAGAAAACACCTTGGACAGCAACTGCACTCTTCCGCCCGAGGTAAGAGATGGCCAGACGCACGCTCCGATGATTGTCGAACGTGTCGAATCGAAGCTGGAGCGATCGAACACGTTTTCGATCGATGCTTCCGACAATCCACTCGTGCTGCAAATGCTGGAGTAAGCAAGGATGTCCGCTGTGAAGTAAAAGGTAAGGTAAGCCCCGAGCAGTAGTGCCGCGCTCTTCCTCAGAAATGAACGTGTAACGGCGCAGGAAGCAGCAAGCTCCTCTCTCACACATTACACAATGGTGCGCCGCCTAAGTATGGGTGTGATCTTAACGTTAATTTAATTTGCAAAACCTCCTGCTAACTTCATCACAAATGTCTAGTCACGTATTTATATGCAATTACAGAGTGGGAGAGAGGAACGAGAGGGAAAACTATGCTGTGCGTAGGGAGGCTACGCTCCCTTCTCATGCAGCGATATGTGGTGCACAGTGCATCATTTTCTGCACCCTTAATACGTTAGAAACGATATACATATATACATACTTATCTGTTGAAAGATATACTTATACACGTAATGCTTATATATGTACGCAGACGAGCAATACGTAGGCGATGCATAGAGCGCGAACACGTTTTCAGTTGTGCTGGAAAGGACTGTTGCAAAAAGGCTCTACAACCCTTTCTACAGCCATAATTTTTGATTTATAGTGATTGTCAGCTTTTTTAGCGTGCGCTGGGACACACGCTAAATACACACACATACACATTGATCCTCACGACCACACACACGAGCGCAGCGATCTTCTTGCGTCGTTGAGTTAATTGAAGGTGTTAATAGTAATAATAATAATCATCTATCTGTTACATTTGCAAAACATAAAACCTGAAAGATGAATTTATATAGTTTAATCTCTTACACACACACCCACAATGTCCAAATGATGACCCCAAATGACGTGCAACGAAGGCGTTTAAATAGTTTGCATAATTTAAAGCATGGTACCATGTTTCGATTGCTACGGCTGAAACAAGGAGGAATGAAGTAATTGAGATCATTTATATTGTTTGTGTGTATTAATCGATTCTATGGTTTACGAGATGCACGCTTTCTCGATACGGGTGTTAATATTCACTTTTGTTTATCAATGATGAAGCCATAGTTTTATTCGTTTAAAATGTATAAACTCAAGCTCTAGTTCACAACAGAAATGTGTTTAAAAAAGTAAAACAAGTGCTTACAATGCTACTACTAAAAGCATATAAACTAAGAATTGTGAAAGTAAAAACCTTTTTTTATTGATTTGCTTGGAACCGGTGTAATTCCATGTCATGCGCTTATAGCTTCGTTTGAAAATAATGTGCTTTTCGTTTAAAGTGTGTTGTTTGTTTGTTTCTAGTTGATCGCGAAAAAAATGTGATAATTCTATCATTATAACGATCCTGGTTGCTATTTTACGCTAATTTATAATAGGGTTTGTTTCTTTTTTGGATAAGTACGTGGATTTGCTTTGCTTCATCTTAATCAGTAACTAGGAGCTTAGTTAGAAAAACAAGAAATGCAAAAGGAGTGGTGATACCTATAACTTTTAAAATATTTATTATTCTTTGGTTCGTATTTGTGCTGCCGATTGCTTAACGTGCGTTTAATGCTGATAAGTGTGTTTCATTCGTTACACAATTAAACTTGTTTAAAGAATTTTTGTTCGATTCTAACCCGTAAAACTCTGCCGTCCCAACACTACCAATGATAATTTTAGTACTGTTAATTTAACACTTTAAATATTTCTAATAGCGTATGGTTTTTTTCTCCACATAATTAAACACTCGAAAAAAAAAAACACGACGAAAGAGTTAAAGAGAAATCAAATCCGTGTTGAGGCAATGGGATACCAAAAGCACTTGAGATTTGTTTTATTTCGTTAACATACTAATAACTTCTGGATTAGCTTTTTGCGCTTAGCTCCGACCGCAATGGTCATCGATGTTTTCGGTTTTGATGGCGTCGTTGAAATTAGTTTGTGATTAGTTTGCTTTAGTTTGTACGATTTTTGCGTGTGCTACAGACACTTACACATTCCCTCCAACTATACACACTACTGCGTTTGTTCAGATAGGTTTCGATTTTTAGTACTTAAGAATGTTGCCACTAGGCCGTGGCAGTAAATTAACCCTTTTTTAATGATACAGGATATCCTAACGCTTTGCAGAAAGTAGAAATCGCTGCTAGCAGTAGAGAAAGTCGAGAAAGGCTGTTCGCCTTAACACAAAACAATATAACTACTAACTATGGAACAATAATAACTACATGCCAGATCGGATGATAAAAGATTGAACACAACTACTAGAGAACAACTGAAGCAAGCCTAGTCATCTGTACAAAAGTTTTCTCTTGAAATGCTTGCAAAGGAAAATATTTGCTACTAAAATTCAAAACACTCTCTCTTGCGCTGCGTACGATAATTAGAGATGAGATCAGTGCAGTGATGATAGCATGAAGAAGGAGTAGATGACACTGAACACTATTACAATATATTAGTAAAACATCCTGTATTTAGCTCTGTGTGTGCGTGTTTGTGCAAGGATAAACCAAACTATCGGTTTGTGCAGTCAAGATGTGTTTGATAATGGTGTATTGCAGAGGAACAAACCGATGCTCTTACTAAATGGACAAGAAAAACGGATCGCTTGTTCTGACTTATGGATTTGTTGTGCAAAATGTAAGTGTAATCATTCTGACCAGGCAGAATGCCGTTGAGTACCAAGATACAAACACTAGAAGAGTGGGATGTGAACTTAAAACAATAAACGTTCTAAAGCAAGCTTTTGGACGAATTCGAAATATCTAAAACATCCGATGAACTTCGTCCAGAGAAATATTGAGAACAATGTCGTGTTTGGAGTGTAGTCCAATTTGTTGCGGTACTATTTTATTACATCGTCGTTTACCAGATATCGATAGTCGTGGTCCTTTAGTACGTCTGATTCATTTTCATCTCGTCGTTGTGGAAGATGAACACGTCCTTGAAGTACATGTTCTTGGTGTAGAAGTAGTTAAAGTTGATGACGCGATCGAATGGATAGCCCAGCGACAGGCTGTCGTAGAAGCGCATGCCAGAAGCGACACCGCAAGTGAAGCTCTTGTCGTATTGGTAGCCCTGCTCGTAGGTCTTGGCCGTGTACGGCGTGATGATGAAGTAGAACTGCATCGGCATACCGCTGGTCCAGCCCTTCGGCAAGATCAGACGA
>KB671871.1:0-49161 GCA_000349105.1 Anopheles epiroticus
ATATATAATCTTTTACCCACGAGTATTAAATTTCTCTGCTTGACATAAAAACGCCTACCGGCTGTATCACCGTCATTATTGGCTTATTAGACATGTATAAACCACATATTTTGTCAGTCCTAACTATTAGGGATGGCTCGGGTTGTTAACTAAGAGATCTACCCCAAGAATCGTCTCCTTAAGAGTGTCTTTTGACGGAACTCTGGAATCTAACTGTTCTTTATGCAATTTAGCTACATTTAAGGCCAATAGGATTGGATTGAGGATCAATGCGACGAAGACAAAATACCTGCTTGCCGGAGGCTCTGACCGAGATAGAGCAGAGCAGCAGCAGAGCAGAGAAGCAGAGAACTAGTTGACGGCGACGATCTCGAGGTAGTAGAGGAGTTCTGCTACCTTGGTACGATCGTAACTTTGGACAACAACATGGGCATCGAAATCCGAAGGGCATTGTTCAGGGGAATCGTGTCTACCACGGGCTCCACAAACTCCTACGATCCAGAAGACTCCAACAACGCACGAAATGCGCCATATATCCCACATTGATACGGCCGATAGTCCTCTACGGACACGAGTCCTGGACTATGCTGGTGGAGGACGCCAATGCACTCGCCATTTTCGAACGGCGGGTGCTACAGACTATCTTTGGCGGTGTGTGCGAGCAGGGCGTGTGGAGGAGGAGAATGAACCACGAGCTTGCTGAGCTTTTTGGCGAGGCAAGTATTCTGACGGTCGCCAAAGCCGGAAGGATACGCTGGTTGGGGCACGTGATGAGGATGCCGGACTCATGCCCCACCAGAAAGGTGCTCGTCAGCGACCCGTTCGGCACGAGGCGTAGAGGAGCACAGCGAGCTCGTTGGCTGGATCAAGTGGAGCTCAACCTGTCGGAGATCGGATGCAACCGTGGCTGGAGGACTGCAGCCCTGGACCGAGCTTCCTGGAAGTGGATAGGTGACCTGGCCATGTCTTTTAGACGTGCTCGAATATGAGCGGGCCAAAGAAGAAGAAGAAGAAGCTACATTTAAATGTTTCAAATTTATCTATAATTATGGACGATGCTGCTGAATGGTGCAGAGAACCTAAAGAGAACTTCACTATATTTACATTAAAGCTATAATTTAGAAAATGGCCACAAAAGGCTTTGAAATGTGTTTTGTGTAGAGATTTCTTAAAGATGCAATATTACGCGAAACACTCTTTAAATTATATTAACAGTTTGTATACAGTTTCACTTAAATTGGTCTTCATCACACTACATATTCTACGACAAATGAAACACCAAACAATCCCAGGTTCCGAACCCATCGAACCATGTACTGAGGTGAAAATCATTCTACGCTCCATCAATTACTCTCTCAATTAAGCGTTTAACGTCCCCTTTTCTATATATAACCTTCTCCAAACGAAAGTGGTCACACGAACTTCCCGAAAATAGACACCAAAACAGCCTAAGCGCTTCCCAAAATAAACACTCACATTTTGCCATTGACCTTTTCCGAACTGTAAACTGCATTTCTTCACGCCAAAACTAACGCCCTTCCTTGATGCACCTGCCTCCAAACTTAATGCCCTTTGGTAGCTTCCTTTCCATTTCCCTTGTTCCAACCCTCCGAAACACAACAAATCGCCCTACAAAATCGTCTTCTTTCAGGTGCGCTGCGTGCAAGGCATTGCATAATTTATGATGTTCTAGTTTTGCAGCAAAACCACACGTCACAGATAGCGTGTCAAAAAGATGCGTGCCACCTGTCATTACCGAAGACCCTCCCACCAACCCCTCCCAAAAGCGGTTCCAAAACGATCCGTCTTGTCAATAAATCTTTCGCCAACAGTCGAGCCACAAAAACCGTTTATCGCTCGGAGGATTTCTTTGTACGGCGGTTGTGGTTTTCTCTCTTTTTGTGTGTGTATGCTGTCCTCTCGTTCCCACTGGCTGGCTGTTGTCTCTAACCTCCGCGCCATTTCATCTGCACGAAGCGCACACACAAACTGTCGTTTCTGAATGGCGAAAAAAGGCGTCTTACGATTTCAAAAGCAAATCGGTTAGCGTTTCTTGGCCCCCGGGAACACATCCAAGGTAGCGCTGGGAAGGCTGCTCCTCCATAACTCATGGCCCCCGAACTCCCCCTTCCTTCTCTCTCACACACCAATTCACAAACACACTCGATTATTTGGGTGTCGATTTATTCATCCTTCGGTTGTGGAGTTCTTTTCTTTCTTTGCTGCCAATCCTCCCGCTTTCTATGGGCACGCAAACAAATGAAGCAAGAAACAGATTCCTCCCGCCACCTTTGGGGCTACGCCACGCCACATTTCCCAACCCTCTCCCTTTGCTAGCCACCCACTAGGGAGGGCCCTAATGCCCCCATCACCACCACTACCATCGTGTCCCGCCCCGCAAACCGAACTAGTCGCGTGTGATAAATTACTCGATTTCATAGTCTATGGATTTTTATTGTTATTTTATTGATAATTTATGATTATTGTTACGATTATTGCGGTCTGTGCATTTGCAGCGTTCGTTCCCGGCGCCCGAAAGCGGGTCGCGTGTGTTTCCCTCTTTCCCTGTTTTTTTTTGCACATTTACTCACGAGACAAGTGTGCGGGAAGAGGGGGGGGGGGAGAAGGGCGCAATTCCGCCTTCCTTTCCTTCATCACCGCAGGGCCAAGAAATGCTCCACTTTTGCTGTGTTTCGCTTGACGAATGCATTGGCAAGGGCGGCGCGTGCTCTGTGACAATACTCGTTTCCCAGCGCTCGCTTCCTCCCCATTTATCACCACCCGCCCCCCCCCTTCCCATCATCGTGACGCAAGGCTGGATTATGCGGCGCAGACCGTCCAAACCCCTTTTTGGCTAAACTCAAAAGCAATCATTGCGAGCTTCCGAGCCCATCATGACCTTTGCAACAACTTTTTCCATTCCCCTCCCCCTCCCACCCCACGACTTGCTAGTCAAATGTCAACCCGATCAGAAATGGCCAAGAAATAAGCTCCGAAAGCGAAGCTAGATGAGATTTTGTACTAGCGCACCGCGGCAAAAGGGAAATCAGCAAAAACCCATTCCATTGCTCCAGTCAATAAACCATCTCGCGCAACGCTTTCTCTCCGTGCGCGCGCGCGCGCAAGCAGCAAGCACCGGGCGGAAAAGTTTTGCCATGCAAAAAGTCATTCAAAAAAGTTTGCTGCTTCATTTTTACTGTGGTACGCTGTGGTACGCCTTTTTTATGCTTGTTACGACTTACATTTATTTGCCCTGTTTTTTTTTTGTTGTTCACCCTTTCCGGGTTTTCCCTTACCGCAAGATTTGTTTTGCTGTTTTGTCTACCCTACCAGCATCGAGTTGTTTTTTCATTTCGATTTACTTTCCATCCCAGGCACAAAACCCCTTTCCTGCCGTGGAGAAGGTATATATTGGATCAATTCTGTTCTCTCGCTTGTCTCCTTTCCTCCTCTCACTTCCCGTTATCTTGTTTACATTGAATAAATCTGAAAAGTTCTACCTCTTCAATTAGTTTGTTTTTATTACTTGTTTCTATACGGTGCAAAACGGAAGATGAAGTTTTTTTTAACTTTCTTCCTTTCTTTTTCTCTCTTTTTGCGGTTGTTTCGATTAGTTTTCTTTTTTTTTTTGCTTTTTTGATGATTTAATAAAGTTGTTACCTTTTTATTATGTTTGCCTTATTTAAGTAATGTTTTTTGTTGCTCAACGCAGAGCACAACCTTTAAGCCAATTGTCTCGATTTGTAAAAGAAAATAAAAGCTCTTTATTCATGCTTTCATCTTTATTGCTTAATCGTTAACAACGTCCTGTACTGTAATTTCACTTCGCCCACAAAACAAAACACGAATCTTAAACACCCAAAGTGTGTTAAATTATCCTGTACTTATGCATCTCTTCGTTCGTTATTTGGCGCAGACATAACACGACAGTTGGGGCTGGATATTCGTTTCCCTTCTCTCGTTTTTAAGGGTTTCATTTTATAGTTTTGCTTAATGTTATTAGCAGTGTTTACTGCAGCATCGTCGTCCTTTGCCTGTATACAGGGTTTGCTGGCATGTGTTTGGAATCGCACCAGTTGTTCGAATTAATGAAAAATTATTCGATTTTACTAATTTCTTAATCAATTATAGTTTAACTTCTTGACTGCTTGTTTAACTTAATCGTTTAAACTATTTTACGAAGTATTCGGACCAATAACTTTATCTCAATGCAAATTCAAACAATCAATATGCAAATAAGCATCTTTGATGTATTTGATGTGAAAAAGAACTATTTATAACCTTTCTTCATTTTAATTGTGAAGAAATGTAGGATATATATGTAAAGTGTTTTATTTAAATTGTAATGTTGTGAAAAAATGTATTATGAAAATAAATTGTGTGCTTCATTGTCAATCCCAGCGTTGGAAAAAGAGCCGTACCGATGCTCGAGAAACAATCCAACAGTCGTTATCATCTGTTTTGCTTCTTCCAGTGTGGCCTTCATGGCAAGGTCTTATAGCTCGAGGCACGTTAGAAAACAAGGAGAAGGTGAAGTTATACTATGGGTTTTAAGAATTTTATGAACAACAAAAGATGGGTCCAACGGAGGAATGGACCGAACAAACGAAATTCCCAACACTAGTTAAAACGCCTCAAGTGTAACAGTCCCTTCCGATTGAAAATTAAGTTAGGTTTATTGTATTTTCTCAAGTAAATGTCTCAATGTATTTTCTAGAGTTAAACATAACGAAAGCATTAAAGCTGTTCTAATAAAACCATTTTCAATTTCGATTCGCAAACAAATAAAATAAACCGAAAACCCTGCAAATCGGACTCCACTAACTTGCAACACACTCTTCACTGCTTGTTTGACGTTTAACTTCATGTTACGCTGGTTATCAACGTTAAACGAGAAACGCAGCACCAGTTCAGACGCTTCGCCCTGCATTTCATCGACACATTTTAACCATTCGACCACCGTTACGATGGCAACGAGAGCACCACTTTTGTGCAGCGTTTGGCATTTGCGTCAAAACCGTAACCTCCCCCGTACCTCCCCCTCCCCACCGAGGCGCATCGAATAACACCCCATTCGTCAAACTGAGCCGGACAGAAATCACTGGCTTTGTTGTACCGTGCAAATGTGCAACGTGCAGTGTGTACGCCCTGCGCCGGCTGATGCAGCATTAAACCACTCCCCCCCCCACCCCGAACCCTAGTGCAACGAGCGGTATACAAGCTAATGAAACGGGCATGTTTTGCATAATTTCAACAACCCAAAAACGAGTTGTCAAACATGGTGAGAGCATCGAAAATAAAAACAAAAACAAAACGAAAACACGCAAAAAAGCAAAACACAGCAATCGATAATGGTGTTATGTGTCATGTTTCGTTTTTTCCTTTTGGTTTGGGGAGGGCAATTTTGAAGCTTAAGAGATTACAGTTCAACTGTGAAGTGCAACATAATTTTGCATCCCAGTTGCAACAAATTATATTCCTTACCGTGTCATTGGATTGCGAGCCGGACGTACCTAGATGGACTCATTCGGTCATTTGCTAGCGTACAGTGAGGGTCCGCTTTCTAGCTTCGATCGTTCGGGGGCCATGGTTAAACATGGCCAGCATCAAATCGAATTTCTATCCATCCGGATGCAAATAAAACAACGGCACGATCGTTCGGTCCAGTTGACACTGTGGAACTATGTGAAAGTGGGGATACAAATCGAGCCCGTGGGAAAAGCGGAACGGAACAGCTCGTCGACGCAACTTCCAGCCCGGTAGCGCCAAATGAGCGGTTTTACAAAAGTTGCATCCAGCCCCGGAGGCCAGAAAGTCTCCCCGGGCGCCGGTAGCGCCGGCGATTTATTACGCAATTAAATTAATCTCCAAGCGTCCACAGACCGACCGTCCCGGGGACAGAACAGAGTCGTGCCGAGTCAGCAGCCAGATATGGCAACACAACACGAGTGAGTGTGTGGTCCCTTGCGGACCCTCTTTCCCTGTCCTGTCTCACCCGCATGATGTGCTGCTTGTTGATGCTTCAATCTCGTTCCATCATTTGTCTCGCAGGAGCGCAACGTGTCCAGTGTGCGATGGAAAATTGAAATCGTGCTCTATGAGATGGAAATGCACAGTCCCATTTCTCCGTACCAGGTTGATCCCAGGAATGGGTGCATATCAATTTTGTCCTACAGCAGGAGGATGAAGCGAGAAAGATGGCTAGCGTTACCGCTGAGATTGCAACTCATTTGACAAGTCGATCGTGAATGACGGGTTTCGTTTAAATCGAATAGTATATTTAAATTGAATAGTATGCGAAACCTGTTTTTGTGCAGCAAATTTGAATTTGCTGAATTTGACACTGAATGTAGCAAAATATTATAAAAAATAAGATAGGTCAGTATAAAACCATTTTCCCAGAACGCTCGACAACAACGAGCTGTCACAAACTTTTCTCCTTAATTATGTTATCCACCAAACAAACGCTAAATGAAACCGTTTCCTAGTATTCAATTAATTTTCCAACAACCCACAATCATTCGCCTTTTTTCTGTTTCAAAAATGCAACGAATGTTCGCTTCCAGAAACAATACACGCCTCGAGAGCTTTATCCAACTGTTTTTTAAATGTTTTATGTGTATTTTTGTACAGCTAATGTTGGCGCAAACCACCACCAACGACGGCAGCGTGTGTCACCCGGAACGTTCTTTGATGATAAATTATTCATGTGAAAATTTTTACGTACTCGCCTACCACCTCCCCTCAGTTTGCTGCCTGCTTTTCCTACAGCTCGGATCAAAGAAAAGCGTATGGATCGATTTTATTTCCCACCGCTACCGCTGTTTCCAGCCCATAATGGGTCTCTCTCCCTCTCTGTGCTTTTGTGGGTTTGATATCAAGGACACCGTTTTCCTTCAACCGAACTGCTCATTGATGGGCTAGATCGGTTCAAGAAACACGCCTTTCAAATTAAAGTCCGGGAAGGGACCCGAGCAGCTTACCGTTCATAGCAAAATCATTATTTAAGTGGCTTCTGTGAACGGTGCTTTGGATACGCGGAAGAGTATGAGAAATATTAAGTTATTAAACGAATTGCGTGCAGGTTATCTAATAATTATTTTCATTAAGTGTTAAATTAAAAATAAAGATAAAATTTTGTTCTGGATCTCAACATTATTCTAGAAACATCAATCAGCATGTAATAAACGCATTTTAATGCATCTACATGACATCAAGGGTATGCTTCCAGCGTTGACAACGATTAGCTAACCTTCCACCAGACAAATCATCTTGAATAAATACCCCCGGCTGGCTGCTGCTACTCCTCACGGACATTTCATGGAGCGCCTCTGCACAACTGCTGGTTGAGACGGTGGAGAGGATGGAACAGAGGGGCAAAGCGTAGTCAACTGCAATTAAGGCCAAACGTATCGAAACGCCACGGTGAGCGAACGATTTGCATCAAGATCAATGACGCACCTTCAAGCTGGTTCGGGGACACATACACACACTCGACGGTAAATGACACCATCTCTCAACAACTCGCAGCAGCAGCAGCAGCAGCAGCAGCAGCAAAGCCACATATTGCCACAAGGCTCGCAGTGCCCGGGGAGGACGGTGGAGTTTGGGTTTCCCTCCTTCCGTAAGTGCAATTCGGTGTCGGATTAAGCAACGTACGTTCCGCCTCCGTTTCTCACCGCTGCCCAGCGTTGTCCAGTGGAGCAAATTGCACCGCATGGCGCTTACGTGCACGACGAAACAAATCAGCACCATAAATGGATCGGTAGCCTGGGCACTCTTTTCTTTCGAGGGGAGTCGCAATGTAACGTGCGAAGCACCACTTCTGGACACTTCAGAATTGGAATATGCACGCGCGAGAGCAGCAAGCAACAAATTGAAGAAGCAGTCACTGATCCACGCCCGAATTTGCTTAGGAAACCCAAAAAGTAAACTTTTCTTTCACACCCAGGTGGAACGGACACCGGCGCGGCGTAGCAGCGTAGAAGAAGTTTGGCCAAAAATTAGCATGCGACACATTAGCGCTACCGTAACGCTAAGGAGCAAGTTTCAGCGCTCACATGGTTAACTTTGGCGACGCCACAGGTTTTACCCGTTCGGATGGCACGCGGTGCAAAGTGCAATTTTCGCACCGTTCAGCACCTTGATGGCCACCACACTACCGCCTCAAGACGTAGAGGGTAGCACACGTGAACTCTCGAAAGCTGAAGACGGGTAGGACGGACCAACCAGGGGTTTGAGGCTGATTGTTTTTCACAACGTGCTGACCTGGCACCTGGCACCGCTTCTAGCTATTTGGCCCTTCCCCTCCCCTCCCTCTCCCCCTCTTGGGCGGTGGTGTTCGTTCCCTCAAACAGAACTGAAATGAAACAACCACGAAAAGGGTTCACGCGCACGGTGGTGGGGCGCTCTCTTCATGAGCCAGGTGTTTTCGAAGAAACAATAAAAACCACTTATAAGGCTGTCCACACACACACGAAGGTGTTTTTGAAGTGGATATGTAATGGTAGTGCTAGGAGCTCGAGTCCAAGAAGATCGTTTGGAATTTGCTATCGCAAGCAGCAGTCATTGTCGAGTGTAAAGGAAGTTTTGGATTTTTAGACTAAATCCGGTGGAGAAAAGCATGTCTTCAATCTTTTCTTTTTCGTATCTTGAACAAAAACCGTTGCTGATCAAGCCCTACTAATGGACGGAAGGTGTCAACGCTGTCAACTTCCTCCAGTCTGTAAGTTGTTACAATGTAGGAGTTGTCTTTTTTAAGTTGAGGAGTTCTCGTAATACAAGTTTTTGTACAAACTTGCTCACTCGGGCTCACCCGATTTTTATTCGACAATTCACTACCCTTACCCTTAGACGCGACCTGGACCCGTAGATCGCTTGGTCAGCCATCAAGAAACACCCAAGCCTTTGTTCGGTGAGGTCTGGTGAGGTTTTCTAAGGCCCTAACGTTCGAGATGCTCTCTGTCATGGTTATCAGGGAACGTAAGACAGTTAGTCTCCATATATCTCGACGCTTTTGTAAGATCCAGATGTCTCTTTGAAAGTTGATAATATTTACAGAAATTTGAAGATCCGTCAGAAATAATAAAATAAGAGAACTCTTCCGGATTACAGAGTTTCTAGAGGAAGAATTTAATGTATCTTTATCGTGAAGCAAGTGCTAGTGTCCTAACAAGACTTTGCAGGTCTCATAAAATCTGCTGGTTCAAATAACTGATATCTAAATGAGGAATTGCTGGCTCAAAATTGTTGTAGGATCTCAAGTGAACATTCTGTCGTCTTAATCAGACACTTTAATATAAAACACACCATCGATTTCGTAATCAATCTCTGCTCCTGTCTCAATGATCAATGACTTTAAATGTTGAAAATATCGATTTGCTTCCAGGCATTAACGTACATAAACAAGACAAGCTACCTTCAGCAACTCCGCCTGTCTTAATTGCATTCTTTAAAAAATCGATTAAAGATTGTTTTCCACTCGCTAGCAAACCACCGTAATGCGCATCCCGAACGCACCGGGTACATCCTGCACCGCCACAAACTTGTGCGGTGCCTGCAGGGCCTGCGTCATCACACAACCGGCGATATGATCGGGGCAAGATTGCGATTAGAAACTTGCTCCTTGTTTCGCCAACCCGAAGAACGAGCCAGCCAGAACGATCGCTGTGTGTTCCACCGTACAAATCGCTGCACAACTGAGACGTCACTCCACCACGCTTGCGTGTCCCCTTGTGTCCCCCGGCCAACCGCGGTGGAGGGCGAACACAAACAGCTGAAGGTGCATAAAATATGCAAACCGACCGGCGCGCACGCCAGCACAAGCGTCGGTCCCCGAACGGCACCCGGAGCACGAACGGCAGCGTTGAAGCTTATGTGCACATTCATCGTATTCCCATCGTTCCTCTCGACGCACATCCGCACCTTCCACAAAAGGCGGACCAGGCGAGAGCAGGCGAGAGCACCCTCCGCACAATGGAAAAGTTATTTATTTGCGAAATATAAATCTTAATCCGATACAAAACAAAACGTTGCACATGCTGCTTCTGCTGCACAAAACCGTTTGGTGTGGAGGTTTGGAAATTTCTTGCATGAAATTGGAACCGCTTCCTTCTTGGGCAAAGCACCAGCCACCAGCACAACTTTCAAGACAGGCAGAGTTTCTAGCGGGGTCCCTTACCACTCGCGCCTCGCTTCACGATCGATCATGAGCAAGTGGGCTATGATAGGTTCAATTTCGTTCGTGATCCTCACTTACGGGGGGGGAGGGGGGAAGTTGGAAAAGGCGCTAGGCTCACTGGAAAAGCCTGTCCATCAATTGTGTGCGGGTGTGCTTTCCGAACAGAATGCTATCTACCCACGATCACTGATATACATTCTCCTCACGAAAATAGAGCCAGCTTTCTACCATTGTCTCTCGGTGCTTTGGTTTCTTATCGACCCAACGTTTCTCTCGCACCGAAGCTTGTGCTTTTTTTTCGGCACGTGAACATAAATTCTGAAACCCAAAGCAGTGGGCTCAGGGTGCAAGAAAATGACGTGGAAGTTTTATTAGCCAAAAAGGAACGATAAGTTCCATCCCCCACCAAACCGGGCGCGGGTTCTGCGCCCGTTTGGCGATACTGGTTTCCAATCAGTCGAAGAGCTTCCATGCCGCACCGGCGCAAGAAGCTGGCGGCTCGGGAAAGGGCTTAGGAATGTTGGGAAGAAAATTATTCCCGCACACGGAAACAAATTGCGTGCTCGCCGCTTTCCACCGTGCTCGGAAAGGGAAGGCTGTGTTGATTTATTACACAGTGCATGATACGCCTGCGGGCTGTGAACGGGATGAGAACAAAAAAAAGTAAGTCAATCGTGGTGCTGCTCCTACACGCGACCAAACCGCAGCCCCGGTTAGTTCGTCTGGTGCCTCCGGTACGTGCCAATAACCTAATCAATATTCCCGAGCAACCGGTTGAGATTACTTGGCGGGTAAGTGATTCGTCATGATAGAGCTGTGGTTGTGTGTTTTCTTTTCAATTGTTTCCGAGGCCCGATGAGCTGCTTGGGATGGTATTGAAGTTCCAGCACAAATATTTAGATTTGCCAGGGTGAGAAACAACAAACTGAAGCTGGAAGTTTGTTGGAGTCCAAAAATTGGAAATTACGTCTAAATCACTATGATTGACTGCAATCAACGTCTGCCTCCATAATTTAGAAATTAGTTTCCCAAAGTAAAGTGGAAATACTTGTGCTCCTTCAATCCACCTTGAAAGCGTCAAGCAATCTTTCGAGGATAAAAAGACCGAGCAAAAGCTAGTTAGGCTGTTCCGAATTCAATTTGAATTTTGAACACGCAATAACGCTTCAGATTTATGATTCAGTTTTTAACCCATTTCCCAATCCCCAACCACCGAACCTTGCAGGTGGGTGGGGAGGGCTGAAGGTTTGTTAAATATTCAAAGGCTCTCACTCTCTTCCAGCGGTGCCACAAAAACCAATCGGCCCAAACGCCCAATCGGTTGCTCTTTGTCCAGCAGCTATCATGACCTGGGCGGATTGAACATCGAGACCCGATTTATGAAATCAGCTTTGAAATCAATTTATACGGAACTTTGTATGGCGCTTCACCCTCCACAAGATTGGTAGCAATTTATTCGCATCGCCCTCTCTTTGCATATTGATAAAGCAAAAGCCACACTTCCAGACTGGATTGTTGGAGCAAGAAGCCGCAGGCAGGGGAAACGCACCCAAGCAACCGTTTGTCTTGGACTTATCTGACTACGTTGGTTCCCGTTCGGCATGGGCTTTCCTGTACGAGACTTGCATCCATAGCCACCATCCATAAGACACACGGCAAGGACGTTGCAGGCTTTCACACCTTTCTGCGAAAAGCTCACGCGTGGAACGGCATCATCTGCTCGGTCTTGAGCCAATCCGCATCCAAACCGTGCTAGTGGTGCAACCAACCGATGCCATGACCACATCTTTCTTCGGAACGGTGGAAAGGTCTTTGGAAAATAGTAATCTGCATTTCGCAAGAAAACCGTTTAGGTCCTGAACGACGCGGGGAAAGCATCGGACCATCGATTTCGGTTTTGCTAATTGGAGGTACGGTACGGAGTATCGCTCCAATGCGCACCGGTAGACAGATTTCTTCGAACGGTTGGTAAGGTTCCTTTAGGGCGAAGAAATCGTTCGAGTGGAATAATCCTTCTCAAGGTGGTTGAGCTTCAATGTAAGACATCAGACATCTCCAAGGTACGATTAAACGGGGAAAGAGAGTTCCGAAAGCTGATTACGGTATGCAATATGACCTTTCTCGGGCTAAACTCTCATCGCTTTCTAGTGCCCCGTTTAATTGTTAACAGAAATTTCGTTTCACGAGCGTGCCAAGCTTATGAAAAATGCGCTTAAAATTTATTCCAATGTACTGACGCCCTTTCGGCTGGCACAATCACTCGCCAACCTGCTGATGCACGATGTCGCTCGCTCGCCCGTGGTAGTCGCGCGTGTATGTGTGGCATATTGATTGATTTTGATTGATTCATTACCACGCGCCAAGACACGCACTTACCAAACCATCAACAATCACCGCACAGCAGCGCTCAAGGCAGGTTGCGGCCTGCTCGTACTTACTATCTCCTGCAGTGCGTACGTGACTCGCAACGTCAAGATGCCGGGTAAGGAGGCAAAAAACCTCGGGACGAGATGCCTCCCTTCGACTCCCTGGCAATGCTCGGTGCACGCGCGATCGTTATCTTTTCGTCGATATCTTCCAACTTGCAAACCGATAGCTCCACACGCTGCTTCCTGCTTTCACTCATCATCATCATCGCCGTCGGCGTGAAAGTGCGTGTCGACGATGCAATCGATGTCCGTACCGTTACTTGCCAGTCACGAAGTACCTTTTCTTCGCGGCACTGCAAGTCCTCAAAACTTCTGCAGAGAATGCCAGAAGACTTGACACTTGCAGCCCCAGAACCACAGTGTCGATGACAGTTCATTAGCTTCAATTAACTGTCAAGCTGACTGCAACCGCAGGACGTTGTAAAAACCACATTCCGGTCATTGAACTCGACCCAGCAAAAACCGGTATCACTTTCAAGAGGAACCTCTGGTTCCCAAAAAAGAAGGAGACGACATAAGAAGAGAAAAAAAAGGAATCAATCCTACATCAACTGGCTCAAGCTCACAAAACTGTGTCGATGTGCGCTAAGTGACGCGATGATATGTGGACCACCGACGAGCGCTCCGTTTCGTGGTGAGCAGCAACCACCCTTTTGAGGATGACCCTCTGAATTGACATTCCTGTTGGCTGTTTGGCTCATTTTTTTTTGCGCCAACTGATTGATGGATGCTCCAGTTTTCAGCTGATGGACACGGGAGTCAAATCGATTCGACACCGTCCCTCATCGAAATGGGCCGTCGTTCAATCGGTTCTGAAACATGCACGAGGGCTGTAAGGGTCACATATCAATGAGTGTCATGCGTATCAAATAGCGAAGTTCAACGTATCGGCATCGAGTGAGGGCAATTGGGGGAAGAATATTGGAGCTGTAATTTGTGTGTGATTTTTTCCACCGAGAGCTTCAAAACACTGTCTTTAAAATACCGATGGAGTACAATTAATTTTACTGCACTTAAAATCCCCTTCTTCCAAACCCGCCTCAAAGATGGAAGATGCGAAAGTGCATTCCAATCAATAACAGTATCGATGTACCGCCACCTGCTGCGACACGTCCATTTCCGGTAAGACTGACACGTCGTCCCCACCGTGTCATTCATTTGCACTCACCGCTCGTACTGTAATTATACAGATTGGTTTTGATTACAGCAAATTACAATTCCACCACACGAACGGGACGATCAGCCCGAGACGGTTGGGCTGCCTGGTGGTGCTTTAATGCATTTTCTGTGTTTTATTTATTTTTCCTCGCACTATTTACATTACACCCTACCCTGATGGAGCGAGTGAGCCGGGCATGGTTACACACCCCCCGCCCCCCCCCCCGGAGGTGTTGAAAAACTGATACAAATATCGGACTATCGGACCATTGTAAGTGTGCACAGCTCACCGTCCGTGTGCCGGTTGCGGGATTGGCAGTGAAGTGTGATTTTAATTCCGTGCGTACCTCATTCGCCCAGCCCAGGGTTCGGTGTTCGGGGACAGAAAGAAAGGGAATCTGTTTTGATTAATTTTCAATTAACGTTCAAGTGCCCGGCGACAGGGATTTGGTGGCTCCGGTGATGGTGCTAACAGTTCAGAAAGGGATTTAAAAATGTAGCTATAAAAAAAGTCTAAGATTTTATAGCATGCTAACAGCTTATAGCAGGTGAAGGTGGTCTACTAAGTGCTGTAGAGTAATTATAGCAAATAAAATGGCAATCATACCTGGACGTTCAACCACCATGAAACCCAGCAGCAACACACTAAAACTTTTATTGCTTTGTTATAATACCTTACCGATCAACTTTTAGAAAACTAAAATAAATTGCTACCACTTAGATTGCCGCTTTCTCCGCACTGCAATTCTCGCCTGCTCCACAGGGCTACAAATCCTTCAAGCGACTTTCCTTTATTTTTGTACCGGCAAATAAGAAACCCATTCAAATCCTAGCATCGTACCGATCGAAACCCTCTCCCGAGGAACACACTCGAGATCTACCTTTCCCATTGATTGTAAAAGTATGGCAGAAAGTTGAAATACACACCCTTAAGATGCATATTCTTCGCTGGGCAGAACGGTGCTAGAACATCTCCATCCCCTATCGGGTGCTGGTCTCCGTGCTGGCACCTGCTTTCCGATTCCATTAAGCTATTGACCTTACCGGAACGGGATGAAAATACACTCCCACTTACACACCAGCAGTGCACGTAGCACATTCCGGTTGCTGTGAAGTGCCTTTCGCTGGGTCGTGAGGGAAACCTACGGAACGGTGGGAAGTTGTGCAATCCAGGCGCCGTTCGTCCACCTGCCGAGGCAGGCTGGTAGATGGGAAATAAATTGAACACAGCGTGTCCTAGGCAAAAAGCTCCCACGTCAACGCTGTGATTATTCTTTGCAAAGGTGGGAAAACCGCAGCCCTGAGAGAGAGAGCGTGTGGGCACGGTGGCAGCGGGATGCTGCTTCGAATGGAAAAAGTCTCTCGTTTGCTTTTTTTTTGTTGTTTGGTTATGTTCATCCAAGCGACACAGTTACTAGCGACGGTTGTGAGCAGAAGCTAAAAAAGCCAAGTTTACAAACAAATCCCCCGTCTACTTCTCTATACGCCTCCCGCGCCCAGTCCAGTCCTGTGCAACAGACTAGAACAGAACGGAAACGCTACCGTGCACCTTGAATCGGTTGGCAGTAACACGACGACAACAGCACGAATAAAAAGTAAGCGAATTTGTATTCGATCCACCCCCGCAGAGAGGCCACACATTGGCTTCTGCTGCCCTTTCCCGGTGAGACACACACACACACTCTCTCACCCGAAGCTAGCCAATCGTGCTGATGAAGTGTAAACAACTGGTTCCACTCACCGGTAACGGAAGGGACCGGAAGGCGGATCTCAAAGGTACTTTTTCCCCTCTGTCCCTGTGTCGTTCGGTCGTGCCAGCCACAAAACCGTGTGCGGGTGGGTTCTCAGGAATCCTTTTAGTCCTCGTGTATCGTATCGAGTCGTGGGCCCGGCCCTCTTGCAGCACTACACGGCAAAGGATTAAAGGGCTCGGGCCAGAACGAACGACGGGGGTGTTGATTGGGATATCATTTGGCAGGATATTTATCGTATAAATTGCATTTTTATTTATGGTCTTTTTGCTTTAGTCGCGCTCTCCTGCAAGCTCCTGCAGAACCCTTGTTCGTGGAACACTTATCACCCAGTAAGGTAGGGTGCGCTGTGATGGGAAGATGAAAATTTACGATTTACTGAATGAAATCGTTATGAATATCGTCGCACACCCCCCAAATGAGGTTTGCTAACGAAGTTAGGCAAAGACGAGATTTGAATTTAAAATCATGCATTATTGATTCATTTAATGATGCAAGCGGTTTTTGGGGCAGCTTTCCTAAGGGCGCGCCCTGTGGGAGAATTGAATTTGGGGTTGTTTATATTCATTAGCAGATGGGGTGAATGGGTGAAAAATGGATCAAAAACACGTACACAGCTTATTTACATGTTATATTATGATTGATTAGGTACTAGAAAAATTTGCATTAACTAAAGGAATGAGAGAAATCCTGGGGATCCAGACGAGTTTTGATCTGTCTACCTGTCACCTACGAACAGAAGCACTTACCACAGCCCCGTCATGTCACCTCTCTGTGATGACGCTAATTTAGCAATAAAAACCACCATCCCGCAAGCTTACTTTTCCTTTCTGTTCACCTTCAACCGTGCAAAACCGTTCCGTGATTGCTCTTAAACGTGACGTCTTACATCGCAACATGTTAGCATTAATAATATTGCCTCCATAAAAAAACGCATACCCCCCGTAGGCACCTTCCTATTAACCATCCACAGTCTGCTTGGTTGTTTCATTGCCTCCTTCCTTTTTGCCACCCACGTTCAATTGTGTTTGCACTTGAACCAGACAGCCCCAATCTACTGGGTATTGATTATTTCCTCCCACCTCCCACCTCCACCCATCCATGTAAATTAGCAGCCCGTTAGCATCGTCTATAACAGTATCTAAAACCCGTTAGCCCGTTTTAATTATCGATCTCAGCTCACCTTCATCATTGCCGGCGTGCACTTGAATCGCTCAACTTGCACACACGACGCTAGGTTCTAGGCCCACTATCCCCCCCCCCCCCCCCCCCCTTTCCACCCACCATTCGCTGTGAAGCACACTTCATTAGTGGTTCCGAAAACCCATCGTTAAACTCAGCCACACCGGCGGCGACAGGAGCGCCCGGTAGGCTTGCACTTGCACAGCCATTGATTGTAACAAAACTGAAACCAAACACCCGCCCCACCGGGTTGGTGGTTGAGAGATGAAAAACGAGCTGCCTGAGGTCATTGAATCGATGGCGGGAGGCGGTGTTTTCGCCTTTTTTGTTTGCTTCATCTCGCGGAAGACGGCCGCGCGGAGATGGTTACGTTTTATGAAGTAAGAAAAAGGTAACCCAATCACCACTCGCGCGCGCCCCAGTTGCGCATTAAAGTGGCGGCTGTGTAACAAGCAAGATCAAGCCGCACACAAACACACACACACAGGCTCGCGCGGCCAGAAATTAGCTCCACACAGCCGGCTAATAAAGAATAATTTGTCCCATGAATAATGCAACGGGCATTGGTAATTATTATTGAATAATGAGCTAATTTGGTCACACGTCTCGGCCGTAATTTGCCACTCACTCTCGTACCTCTCAACACACGCGGACACACAACAAACCGTTGACCTCGAGAGGGCTACGACACGGGGCGCCGGTTCTCTGCTTTCTGCTTACGTCGGCGGGCAATAGTCCGGTCCCGGGGCCGATGCCGATTTTGCTTTTTCTTGATTAACTCGTACCCTTTCCCGTCGTCATCGTCCCTCCGTTCGACGTGCACTCGGGCGTGGGAAATTTGGCCAAACATACTGTCACACCCGACCGTCCCTGGACGTCACCAACCGGTGACGGTGGGGTCAACAAGGGCCTGGGATCCTGCTGATCAAATAATTAGCTTTTCTCGGACGTCTGATTTTGACAGCCGGCAGGTGGTGATGGGCAACCGTCGACCGTTTGCCGACGGTCGTGCTGATGCGATGATGGTTGCTCCCCGCAGCCCCGGTGGCGCAACGGCAAACTTCAATAATGAGACGTTCGATTTGTGGCCACGGTTGCGGTGGTTTTGAAATCGGAAATGTGTCGTTTGTGATTATGCTTTCACGGGGAGTTTTTTCAGATTGAATTGATATTTTGAAGTAATATAATCAACTTGCTTTTATCAGACATAAGAATTTAAAAGTTTCGAAATTTTCGTTGGAAGAGTCGACAGTATTTTTAAATTTAAGATATTCTTGAGTTTTATATCAAATGTTTCAAACTTTTTACAATTGAAAAAGCTTTTAGCTTAATAAAACTTCAACTCTTTTTTCTTGTTAAACATACATTAAATTTTGTAAATTCCTGCAGTCACGATGTGAAATTCGCCTCCCTCTTGCCAGCACAGTATGTACTATAAATTATTCTCAACCCGAGCTGCCTGCATTGTGTACTGTCGGCGGAAAAGGGGTTCACTCGTTTCCCAACCGCACGAAAAACCTACTGATAATGAACCACCAACACTGATCCGATAGCACGGCGTGTTCACAGTCGTTGCAGAAAAAAAAACGGCGCACACAATGTCCAACGGGGCTGTTCGCACAGTTAGACCAACTACTGTTATAGCATACCCAACCTGCCCGGCCGCGGCTGACAACACCGTGTCCGGGGGTCCTCTGCATCGCAAATCGTACGAATGGACTGTTGTGGTGGTTGTGTTGTAAAATGCACCTCACTACCGCGTACAGGACTCTGAGGTAGCGGTGGCTTTACCATGTTGCAAAATGGTTTCAAATGTGCTCTTTCAGATGTAGCTGCTCATTGCAGTTTTGCCAGAAGGTGGGCCCAGGTGCAGCAAGAGGAAGCGTGTGTATGTGTGTGTGTGCCGATGATGTGGCTATTGCATTTTATTTTTGTTACGATCATTATACTTGTGACTAGTTCTTTTTCATTATTATAGTAGGGATTTGCTTCTCGTCCGCTGCGCCGATGCTGATACAACACAGTGTGTAGTGGGTTTTTAAGAGTAAACGGCAGGAAACAATATACAAAAAATGAACTAAATTTATTTGTGTTCTTCAGTGCAAGATTATTAATATAAATAATCACATTGACGAATCTTTTTTATATTAAAAAAAAAAACACATATAAATATGCACCACACTGTAACTCCATGTTCGCATGTGCACTAACGCAATCCCTGCTCCACATCGGAACAACTGCCGATCGCATCCGTTTCTAGCCCACCGGGGGGATTGGAAAACAAATTGTTAATGCCGTGTGCAGGTCGCAATACCGCATCAGCAACATTCTACACTCTTGTCCGAACATTACGCTCCACTCTCCGCTCTTCCCTTACACTACACTGCACTTCCCTTTTCGGAAAAAAGAGCCACGAGGAAAATTATGGACAATGAGCATGCCCATACCCCGACTGCTCAATAGAAAACCGACAAAACAGCAGCGAAAGCCCCCGAGAGCTCTCCTGCTCGCTGGGCACACAAAGAAAGGGTACGAGCTGTTGCAAGGACTCCACTGTGTCCTGGAGGAAACACGCGAAACATGTGTTCCGTTGGGAAAACCAGGGAAATGTACGGCCTCAGCGGTGATGGATAATAACATCCTTCATTTCCAAATCTGTTGTAATGAGCTCAAATAAGCAGAAGAGTTTACTAATGTTTCAAAACTAAACGCTCAAATGCACATAAAACTGACGTTCAATAGATGTCGTTGGGTCGTTTTTCCAAAGCTGTTATAAAAGACGTCTCGGAAATTCAATGTTTCAACCTCGCTAGAGAGGAAACGGCGCGAGTGACACACATCGGGAGCGAGCGTAATGCTTCGTAAATGCACACGCTGCACAAAGCAGGCCGTGCCGTGCGCTCATGCACCTGGGCCGGAAGGTCAAAAAGTACAATTTTTCCTGCACGCACGTGCTTTTCCCACCCGGCACGAGTTTCTCGCATAAATTCAGGGGGGCAAGCGCGGGAACATAACGATGATTTCCCCTTGCTGCGAGCGTCTTTCCACCGTTTCGCCGCTGCTAACTATTTGGCCAAAAAGTTCACGTAGCATCATCCGAAAAATGCGCACTCGAGACAGCAAACCCCCCCCCCCCCCCCAGGGGTGTGACACATTTTATTCGCACAAAACTGGTGTGCTTGAGTGTTTGCTGGAGCCCAAGGCGAACCGAAAATGGTTCCGAAGAAAACCGCGTGCGAAGCATTTTTCCGTACCCGGTTTTATTTGCTTCGGGTTTTTTGCCCGCGGGACACACTCGGGAAGTTGAAGCTGGTTTTAAGCAGCTTTTCCATCGCTTTCCCGTTGGCCAAAAAAAAATGGAAACCACCAGGAGGAAACAGGGACGTGGTTGTGGTTTTTAGTTTCATACCGGAGTTTTACTGTTTGGTGGAGAGAACATTTTACCGAAATTCCATGCAGTGGACGTTCTTTGGAGAGGCAAAGTGACTTGTAGGTAAGGGCTGTTCCTTCAGGGCTTCTTTTCTGAGAAGCGTTTCACAGCATCAAAAGGACAATTGCAGTCAGCAGTTTCTGAATTAAAATCGTTATGCTGTCAGAGAACGATCAAATGCACAAGGCTCGGCGCAAAAGTAGTAAAGCAATTTCCTTGTAAAGCTTCAGGCAGAATCACGAATCTGAGAACTGAAAAATAATAAAAACTTGATTTCTTCCGAAAAAGAGCAATCAATTATTTTAATCAATTTGAAGTTATAACGAAAACATAATTTAAATTATTACACTCCTTTCTATTGAGCTGTCCACTAGTAGGAATTCATAGGGAAGGTTAAGTGCGAAAGTTATGTTCCTTTAA
The DNA here is from genome assembly GCA_000349105.1 of Anopheles epiroticus. Taxonomy (NCBI): domain Eukaryota; kingdom Metazoa; phylum Arthropoda; class Insecta; order Diptera; family Culicidae; genus Anopheles; species Anopheles epiroticus. Next base: position 20,551 of record KB671871.1, read on the forward strand.
ATTCGTAGTGTTAATCAGAACAGTAAAAACAAAACAGTTTAGAGCTTCTAGTCCAAAATTAACCGCTCTATCAGCACCACTTCCTGGAAACGGATTGGCGACCTGGCCATGTCTTGCAGACGTGCTCTGCAATGAGCGGGTCAAGAAGAAGAAGAAGATCAGCACCACTTACGAGCTTTAACAACATAACCAAGTTCCCCCTTGCTTAGTAAAGTAACCTTCACTCCACAAAGCAATAACACCACCAAACTTTAAAGATGCTTATCCTTCTCTTTCCCTCCCTCCTTTCCTGTTGCATAAAAATTACACTTTATACTCCCGATATCAGAAACACCCGTCCCTTTGTGCCCAACGCCCCTTCACTGTTTTATGTCTCACTCAAAAGCGTGCTACTATCTTTTAAAACAATCAACCCCTCGCGAACCGGAACCGCTCGCCAGCAACAATCAGATAACGCCCTAGAAGGTGAATGTTTTCCTTTTTTTCGACTGCTGCTCTTGCTTTTTTTCCACCCTCGCCAAGCCGCTTATCCAGGCCCCCGGGGGATCTGATTGTTCGGAAAGGCAAAAAAGGTGCTAGGCCGCGACGGAAGTGCTTAAGAAGCGGTGAAACATTCTAAGGCGGTCAATAAATAAAGCACCGCCACGCCTTATCGGGTTCGGGTGGAAAACCTTTTTTGCAGGAAAAATACCCTTTTTTGTGTCTTACCCTTTGGCATCGATTTTGTATGGAAGAGGCGTTTTGCGCTGGTTTAAACTAAACAGTGACAAATACTCCAATATTACGCCTGCTTTTTCCCTGGTTGGTGTAAGGTAAGGGAAACTCGTTTTAATTAAGAATCATTTATTTTATTTGAGAACAGTATCATTTTATAATGTTCGTACTTTCGGAAAAGCTTCCTTCCTTTTACCAAACACCAGGCAGCTCCATGAGAAAATGTTTCCACCGAATTTTAGATTCATTTGAATTTGTTTAAAGAACCCTAAACAAAAAATATGTTTCAATGTTTTCCAATGTGTCTCTTTTCCCACAAATTAACCTTCCACAAAAACAGTTTAAATCGTTTTGCAACGTTTAACGCTACTTTCCTTGCCTTAAGCTCAACTTCCAAAACCAGGATGTTAGCAAATGAGAACGCTCATTTCCGCCAGCAAGAGGGCCCAAAGAAAAACTTCTAACCCCTTGCTGGCGTAATCACTTCGGCTCAGATCTTTGTGCACTGCATCCACACAACAAGGCAACATTATTATTTTCATGCCTACGGATAGCGAGAGGGAGGGAGAGAGAGAAGCGGCAACCAAAGAATGTACTGTATATTTTTAACTTTTTCGCTTCACCTCCAATAAAGCGATACCGTTTCCAGCCTTATCTTATTCCCTTTCAAAAACCCTCATCCTCCCCCATGCGAAGCAGTCCAACGAAGAAGAGTATAAAATAAGATTTCTTTCCTCCGCCGGTTCGCTATCGTTTTCGTTTCGCTCGCTGAATGTCGCGCCCGTATTCGGCGTAACGAGCGGCCAAAAGGAGAAGGACCTTTTTGTTTCCGCCATAAAGTTTGCCTTACTGGTGTCTGTGCACACTCTTTCAACTTTTAACAAGAGCCTTTTTATCTCTGCTAAATGCCGCCGACCGAGCAGTCATTCGTGTCTCTCGCGTCTGTCAGAATTATTAGTCAGGCGATCTAATAATAGCACCGTGGCGTTAACGGCAAAGGCAGAAAAACAAATCCGATGAGTTCCCCTGGAGGGAAGGCCGTTCGGAAAAGTTGAGCTTCCGCAGACAGCTGGGCTGAGCCGAAAGTTTAGCCAGAAGCTGAAACACAAAGGAGTTTTTAGCTTTTAGTGCTTTCATACTACCTTTTTCTTTGCTTGCTTTTCTCACAGCAGTAATCGCCCACCACCGGAAGGTGGAGCAACTTTTCCTTCGGCAAACCTGAATTTGTGTTCCTTTCTCTAACGATCTTTTCCCCCATTTTCTTTCCTGCGTGTCGTTTCAGGTAATTATAATCAATGCTTGAAAGTTGCTCCCTGCTGTGGAAGTTGCGCCCTCACGTCCGCCCATCCCGAGGAAAGGGAATTGCGTGCAAACTCCACCACAAGGATTCACCCCCCTCGCTGTTCCCCACATTTTACCGTAAGTCCTATTAGTTCTGTTGAGCGTCTGTTGTTGAGCTGCCCGGAGCACAGTGAAAGCTCCCACAGAAATCCTTCCCTCCCCCCGCCAGAAAAGGTTGTGGTTTGTGTGTGCGCGCGCTCGTGCCAACCGGAAACAGGAAATCGTTTGATTCAGACGATGCAATCGTGGCTAACCTCTCGCCGGAACGGAGCACAGATAAGACATCGTTCGCGTCCCTGCATTCTACCAGGGAGCGCGCGCGTACGTCAAACTTTTGAAGGTCTTGCTGCAACTGCTTTCTGGCAGTACGTCTTCCCTCGGTGTAGGTGCTTGGAAACGATTCGTTTGTCCTTCGGTGGAACGCTACCCCTTGCTAACCAGGAAGTGGCTACATTATTCCGTTCACGAGGTACCGTGGTAAAGAAGTTAAAGATTTATGCTCCGACAGTGACTTGATCGCTGAATGGCATTTTTCTTCCTTTCAACCCACCGACGCAGCGTAGTGGAAGAAAAGCGTATTTTTATCCACGATCTACCACAGTAAACGTCAGCCACTTCCGGATTGATTCGGTGAGTGTAACTGAGCGCACGCTAAAAGTGCGCTGGAACTACCTGTGCTTCCTTTCGCATTCGATATTGCTGTTCCGGAAGGGGCCTTTCACCCTTTGCACATTTCGAGACTCCAACAGTCTCCTAAAAAAGAGCGCGTGGAGCTGGTAGAATAATGGGATAAAAATTTATTTTCACAAAACGCAGATCTTTTCTACCCGCCCGGTGACTCTGGAACAATTTTCCAAATGGAACAAATGTGTGCTTCCTACCTACACGCAGCACTCTCTCCGGGTGGGTCGCGTGACTGGAAAGTACAAGTTCGGAGCGAGGAATAAAATCACCCATTAAAATGATGTACAATACCGGCCCCGAAGGGGGAAGAAACTTGTTTCCCCCCCCGGCAGGCTTGACTCATAAAAAAGGGGGTAAATAAAATAACGATCCCGGGAAGGAATGCTGCGTGGTTGGTTCAACATCTATCATTTTGTGTCGTGGAATGGAAAATAATATCATTTCTGAGTATTGTGTAAGATAAAAAAGGTTTTATTTCTGACAGTCAGTAGCACAAACACTAATAATAATTTGAGTGAACAAAATACAATCTTCGTTCAAATAAAAAAGCGTATTTCTTCTAAAAAATTTGGAAAGCTTACTTAACCTGATTTTCTCTTGAAAGGGCAAAACAATTTCTACACTAGCGCCACCGTACGGTGTCTAGCCGAACCGTTAAGCATAGCGATTATTTCCCTTTCCAAAATAGGTGAAAAAATTTAATTTATTTTTATTAAAGCTTTTCAGAAAAAAATATAATACGTGAGCATTTAGTCCAAACTTTTTTGCTTCGTAAAATGATGGAATATGAGTTAAATAGTACGACTCTTGGGTGTGTGAGCCAAAACTGTTTTCTACAGCTTTCACTACCAGCTGACAGGGGGAGCAAGAGTAAGGTATGATGACGTTAGTGAATTATGCTACATGTCCCGTGACTTTTGCATGTAACACAAATGAAGTCAAGTATGTCATGTCTTTGGATACTTTTAAGCAGTTTTTTCCTACTGCTCGAAAACTACTGGTAATCGCATGAACAAGCCCAAAATGTAATAAATTACTTCAGTTTTATTTCTTTGATGAGAATGATTGTATTATTTGATAATTGCAATAAGCATAATTTTTTCCAGATTTTTATTACATTTACTCGTAAATTAACAGTTTCAGTACAAAGCCCTTTCCCTTTTTAATCCTGTTAGCGTTATTCGTGTGAAAAAAGGGGTTACCTGGGTATCGATAACGATCGATTTAAAATTCCACCGAGCATTCCGCATTCATAAAGCATTCGCTCGGCGCTAATTATGCTCATCGCAAATTATGTTAATAACTTTTCTCTTCCCATTTTCATAACCACCATTAATTAATAAAGCTCAAAGATGAAACGTGTTGGTACAGCACACACGGCTACGGCACTCGGGGTTGTTTAACGAGCCAGCTTACATAATTAAATTTAATATTTGTTACAACTTAAATCAAGCCATTACTGCACCATCAGCATTACACGAACGCACGGTAGATTTCATCATCAATTACGTCTGCTCACTTTCTGGCGCAATGGGAAGGGGGGGGGGAAGGGGGTGAACTTTAAAGGCAATCCCTTTCAACTGACTGCCTCGTTTACTGTCAACCCATTTGCACGGCTTGGTCGGTCGGTCAATCGGAAACAAAACGATTGCAATCTTCCGGAGCTCCACTTCCCGGACGCAGAGATTGCCTGTTCAACAACGGCACATTCGTCCCAGATGACTTCATTACTACACCGCACAGACAGACACACAAGCGCACGGGACACACCAGACAAACAGGTCCACCTGCTAACCACAACGAACCGTCACCGCACCGGTTTGACTTGGGCGGTTTTGTCCTCCTGACCGACTGACACAAAAGGGAGCCATCGTAGGGCCGGGTGTCGGTTTGGCTGGACACAACCCACTGCCATCAACAAAAAACCCATTTCCCAGGGGTACTTCCTTTTTTTTCTTCGTACTCCAAAGCATGTGGGAGGGTAACAAAGTGACAGGACACAGGCACCGGTGGAATGTTTGCGTGTGTGTGTGTGTGTGTTACCGTGCCCCATTAAAATGTGCTATCAATTTGTACCGGAGTGTAAAAACATCGAAAACATACACATCCATTTCACCCACACCCTTCCTTCTTCCCGTTGTTCCACACGACGCCAGCAAGGGAACACGTCCGCAAAATATCGCATGTTGCAGACTTCATGTTGTTTGCTCCAACAAAACCATTAAAGTGTGCTTGGGAGATGCAAATTATTTGGCGCCCATCTGTGAGGGAAACAATGGAATGGGAGGAGGGAAGGGATGATAATTCTGCACCACACCCACCCACCCACAAATCGAACGCCGCAGCCGCTTCCCATCCCATGCCCAGACCGGGCCGTACGCAATCGTGTGCGGCATAAATTAAGGGTGAAGTTTTTAATGCAAAATTTATGTCACCCTGCACAAAACACACCACCACCCAGGGCAACCCTTCCCCTCTTCCAGCTCTCAAGCAGCTGGGAAAGCCAGCTGACCTCAGCCAACATTATGCAGCTCTGGGTTGCTGTTCAGCTCCAAAAAAAAAAAACAGGGAAGAATAATAACCAGGACATCCTCGGTGCTGCATGAGTAAAAGGGAAGGAACACTCGGAGTCTCCTGCCAGCAATGATGGCACTGGAAGTCACAAAATGACTCGTAGGGGTGTGAGAGTGTACGTACTTTTGAGTTTTATTGTATAGCCTGTAAATTAAATTTTATATGCGCACAATTTCCTCCACTCGGTCAACCAGAAATTACATAGTTGTGTATGAGGGCGAATGGGACACAACATAAGACCATCCTACTCTTTCTCGAAACAATTTTTTTATTTCAGCACAAAAAGTTAACCATAGTGCACTGTGGGATTTTCGGTGGATTTTGGATTTTGTCCACCTTAAAGCGCACACCCCGCGCCCATAGTGTGGTGGACGATGAATTGATAATAAGATTTCGATTTCACCGATCAGCTCGTGCACAGCCCCGCCCTGCAGGCTAGATCCCATCGGCAGGTCACAAATTCTGGTAGAGCTACGTAAATATTTACCCGTACGCGAGCTAACCGAATTGGATGTGGCGTGGCCCCCAGCGGGGGAAAACCAGCTGGAACAGCTGCGGGGAGGTTAAGGAAGAACACTCGAAAGGGAAAAGCTTCTACCAACGGCTCTAGGGCTTTTTTCCTCTCTTCTCATCATGCTACTTAAAGGCACAAAACGGTGGCAGTGCAGAAGCTGACGAGCGACAAATTTTTAGCAACTGTTTTCCCCCGTTCTCTTACCTCTGTCTGTCGGGTTCTGCTCTACACAGAGGAAAAAAAAACGGAAAAGCGTCAGCATCACGCCAACATTAGCCTGTCCTTGCCGGCAGTGATGTACACCCCGGAAGCACTAGCAACAGGACACATCTTCTCCGCACGATAAGACATGCTGCTTTTGGCATTCCACCGTGTCTGTGCGACGGAACGACGTGACCGGATTGCGAGACACCATGCAAGAGAGGAAGAAAAAAAGAAAGAGCGTGGAAATTACAGACCAACCGTTCGCACGAATCTCGTGCACATCACGTAACGTTTGCGTTGATATTTATTTATTAGTCAGTGAGTCTTGTGAGGAGTGGGGCAAACAGGTGGAAAACTTGTTATGCATGTTCACTTTACTTTATGTATTACCCGGCCAAAGGCTTACCAGGAAAATGACATCCTCAAATGCTGCTAGTAGCTGCAGTGGTGCAAATGCTGCAGCATGGAATTCGTAGAACTTATTTGAATTAAGGGCGCTCATAATTGCAACGAAACAAAGAGAGATGAAAACGTTCTAGTAAAAGGAGCAACCTTTAACTATTTTTCTCCTATATGAATTAACAAAAAAAGCTCTCTATTATAACGTCATTCTGGTCCACTTCGCTCGCTTAAGTACCTCAAACGTTCTTCGTCCGGCATGCATCAGATGCGCACTACCGCTGTATTCTTATTATTATACATCTTTCCCCCTTTCCCTCTCGCGCATTTCCGGTACGGACGGTGTCAATTTATTCATAAATAAACACGTGTTCTCACTGCATGGTGTTACCCACCACGTTGTTCCATATTTTTTTCCCCAGCGGGATTTGCATTTTTAACATCAGTAGAACGGAAGGATGTGCAATATTGTGAAGCGATCTATACGAATTGAAGCACCCTATTTTGCTTAATTTGCTTCATAAATCATAAGGTGGAGAGCGTACAAGTGGCATTGGAAGTCCTTACCTTTTAAAGAAATTTGAATTTCACAACTTCAAAGAGGCTTTACTAATGCAAAGGGAGTACTAAAAGTTGATAACTTTATGACCCATAATTCACCAAGCAAAGGGATTAGCAAACGTGATATTCCAAATTTGTGCACGCATACTGTAGACTATGTAAAATGACATGATTCATTTGGACACCTATGCCAGCAAAAACGCCCATTCCCTGCGACTCAATATTTCCAATCAAACGCATTCGTTCGCGTGCCACAAAAGCTTGCTCCAGGCATATAAATCGCATATATCACTCGCTCCCCTATCGAACGGACAATGTGGAGTATGGCCATCCCTTTTTACTGTGTTCACAACACAAACGCCAACACGTGCCTCAATTTCCTCTCCCTCCCACCCACCCCAAAACAGGCACACAAAAAACATTGGAAATTAACATAAACCTCTCGCTTGACACAGCACACACGACACGGTGCGCCTCAGCGGGGACTGAGCAGACTTCCTCCCTTTGCGCCAAAGTCCCAGGTGTACCATTCGTTCCCCTTTCTTCCAGCAGTTCCAGCAGCAACCCACACTCGCATTCTAAGGTCCCCGGTGTTATCCCCATAGCGCCGCCCGGTCGGAACTGCGTGCGAATGGAGCTAAACATGACACTAATTATCTATCAAACTCCATTTATGGTGTTTGTTTTTTTTCGGCCGGGGATGTGATGTATGTATCTTCGATCTTGCCCAAAACACTCGCTCGCTTTTGGGATTGGCAGCGAGAAGGGAGGAAGAAGAGGCGGATGTCACATTTACACATTTGATTTCTTCTTTACCGCGGTTCGCTTTCGGGGGATCTTGTTTGCTTTATTTTTATTTCATTTGTCAACATGACCCTCCACCAGTCGGGGCACGCCGAAAAAGTTTTAAACGCTTCGGGGACACCACCACCCACCGGCCCGGCCGACGGACTCCCGCGGAGATGTTTGTGCGATAAATCTCGAACACAACGCTACGGCGCCCAATTATCTCGCTGGTTGGTGAACCGTGCGGGAGAAAAAGGGGGGGGGCAGGTGTCAAGTGACCGCTTCTAACGCTCGCACACGCTCGCGACGCCAGCGGACGGCTATGCGGACGGCTTCCGAAAATTTATCGACTCGAATGAAATATTTGACACAATATCTTAATTAATTACTGGCACTGGACGCAGACGACCGTGCGCACCAGAGTCTACCCACGTGCTTAAACCCTGTCGAGTTCACACAAAACCGCAGCACTTCGGTTCCTGGAGGATTGCCCTGCGTAGCCCTGGCAGCAGCAGAGCACACAAGCACATGTGGCTTTGTTTGTGCCGTCGCACCACCAACAAGTCTCCGCTCACCGAAAAGGATCACTTTCGGTCTACCAACGCGTAAGCAGGGGGGGGCTTTATCAAACAGGAGGTTGCTTAGGTCGCGCTCTACACGCCGGGCGGCTCCCACTTCGCATATCATTTCACTGACTGACTGCGTAATTTATGCGATGGGTTCAACCGCTCCGGACCATTGTGTGCTTCTGAAGCATTTCCCCCCCCCCCTCCAACACCTTCCTGTGACGCCAAAAACGGCGCGTTAAACCACGTGGTTGCCACTGTAATATTAATGGTTCCATTTGAAAGCCCCCACAAAACCGGAGAACCGATGGACTGGCAGCAGGACATAACCTACCAACTGGGACCTTTTGAAAGATACATGCCCACCAACGGGGGACTTAATTCCTCACCAATACCGCCACCCGTATGGGTCGCATTGCTAAATCCACGCCAAAGTCCAAAAAACCAAATATGCCGACTCTGGCGAAAGTCACTTATAGAATAAGCTCATCGATTTCGGAACCAACTACGCCCGAACAGGTTCCAAGGTTTCTGCATCTTCCTGAAGTTGATGTCTACTCCCAAAAGCACACACCGTCTGTCGTCTGTTGCAAAATGCAAGATTGCCCACCGACACTTTCTCACACTCTCTTTCTCTTGCGCTCCGAAATCCACCAATTTACTACGCCGGACGGATTGCAGAAGGGCCGGCCAGAAACCAAAAGACCAAGGACATAAATAGCGTCCTTAAGGTGTCCACCCGGGCCCGAACCGAATGTGTGAAAATGTCTGCAGCAACCCATTCCATTTCGCGCGGTGGCACAGGTTTCGGCTCAGGATTTCTGTAAGCTGTTGTTTATTTTGCCTTTCCCGTGGCGAACTGGAGAAGAAGTCGTAAACGTTTACGGTCGCCCCGAACGACGACACCGGGGCGATGCGATTTAACGACACTGCTGCTTTTCCAATCGAACCGGGTGCAGTGGCGAGAGAGAGAGGGAAAGAGAGAGAAAATTCGAAAGGATCCCAACGTTTGCCCAAGTAATGTCGAGATACTTCGGTTGACCATAATGATGAAATAAATTGCGCCCTGCCTCATGCGAGCAGCGTCAGCAAAGGGAAGCCGGATATTTATTTGCAGTGTTGCCAGTTGCTATCGCTCCCCCCGCAGGTTATCACGGTTTTAGGGATACTCCATGAGCTTAATAAGTTAGGAGTTTTTTTTTTTACTGTGAGAGAACGAATGATATCCTTCTCGTTTTAATTGTGTGCACCACCTAGAATTTGGAAATAAATTTGAAGGTGTTACTTTTAGCAACCGAAGCTGAGCTGTCAGCAGCTCCTGTACTAGTCGTTTATCTTGTTGCATACATTTAGGCGTCCTTTAATTAAGTACGCTCGTAACATCGATCTTCGGTTGTAATAACAATAAACTGCTACAATGTAACATTACGCTCCATTCCAGCTGGATTGAAATGTCAAAGCAATACCGTGGGAACCGTGCGAAATGCATCCCATGAAAGGATCGTTTTAAAATCGGAAAAGCATTTTTATCCAACAATAGCACCAACCTGCTGCCTTTCTCCCACCAGTAGCAAAGTGCTTCTGCTTATCCCTTTACCATCGTAAGCGCAGATAACAAAACCGCCCGTCTCTGCACCATTTTATCATACCGTCAACGAGCAAGGAAGGAGCGCAACCGAGCAACAACAGCACCGTACCTTTACGGAAGCAATTGTTTCGTAGCAGCCGGCCCGACTGTTGTCACACAATGGCACAAAACAATCTCGAACGCGCCGGATGGTTTGCCAGATGGTGAATTTTCTCAGTAACTCTTAACGCGCAAACCGCCACAAGGAAAGCTCATCCTCCGGCAGGGCGAACCGATAACTCTACAACCCGCCAGCAAGCACACCTGGAAAGGGGGTTTCCTTCATTGTAAGTCAGCTGCATCGGAATCGCGACAAGACAAACAAAATCGGGAAAAGTAAGCTCACGCGTTCTTGCAGTTGCAATTGAGGGCGAAATTTCCCATCGCACAGAGAAAAGCGTCATAAATGGAGCGTGAAAATGCAGCTGCAGGTAAGAAGTCTTCATCCTCGTGCTCCTTCACCTGAATTAATGGACCGGATGCATAGCACGAGACGAAAAGAGCTTGTATAGCGCAGTGTTAAAGTTGTGTGATACTTTCTGTTTGTAAATCATGCTTCTTCAAAGGGCAAAATGTAATCAAACGATGCATAAATATTTCAACTTATTTCATGTTTCAGAATTCTTCGCCTGCTTCGCTTCTACCATGCGTACTTCCTGCACACAATATCCTGTCTGCCCTCTGTGGCGTACACGAATCAATATTTAATCTGCATTTTTCATAGCTATTGATCCACGGCTTGACTTTGATACAACACGATGAACACATTTATGGAATAACTTGCCCGTGTGCATGCGTCCACACAAGGTCACAAGGGCGAAGCGTTTAGTGTCTGCAGGGACAAACGCTTTCTAGCTGAACGAACGTCTTTCCCACATTCTCTTCCCTTTTTTTCCCGTGGCTGTGGTTAAATGTTGCCAACAAAAAAGTTTTGCTTCTTTCGCACAAAAATGGCACAACACCGAACGATGATACACTTGGGCAGGTTTAGGGGTGGGTCTGCGTTTTGGAAAGTAACTCATCCGTGCTGAAACATTTCCCAGGCACCAACAAGTCACCACGCAACTTCTGGAAGAAGGATGACTTCAGGAAGTGCTTTATCGTTCCTCTAGTCTAGAACTCGCCGGAACACAAGTCTTAATCTAAACACCGCCGGAAAGCCGGTTGTAGTTGTTTTTTATGCTTTTGCATTTCTAATTTAATTATGCTCTAGGAGCGGCTCAGATTTCTTCCAATGGAAGATCTCTGTTGTCTGAAGCTTCCCAAACCTTCTTCCTGCGTCTAGTGGCATCTTGACTTGAATCTTGTTGAGGGCACCCTTGGGCAAGATAATGAACCTGTTGCATGCGTTGCAACACTAAACAATGGATGTGACGAATCCGTGGATGAGTGTGCGTCTCATTACACATATTGTGAAACTCACCCCCGGCGGGGATGCCCACAATCACAGCAACCTCCCATCACAGTTATCAATCGCTTCTGCTAAGATGAATTGTTCCAATACGCGTACCATATCTTATCTTACCGAGCTATCGTGTTGAAGTGGAATGTTTTGATTACCCGAAAAAATAAGCGAAGCTCCATTCAAATTTCGTACTAGTTTCGCTCCAAAGCTCTCACGATGAAGTTGCTGTTAAAGCGTCTGCAAGTGATCGCGTGTTTGGTGCTGTTGGTCGCAACCGTCCAGTCGGTGTGCGCCCAGCAAGAGCTGGACTGTAACGATCCCAACAGCGTCGGCATCTTTCTACCGCACCCGACCGACTGCAGGAAGTATCTCAACTGTTGGCAGGGCCAGCTGATCGAGGGTAGCTGCCCGCTCGGTCTCTACTTTGACCTGGAGCGGCAAGTTTGCGAGGCCGAAGCGCGGGTACGCTGCAAGATGAACGCGCTAGATTCAACGACCATTGCCAAACCCTGACTGGAGGAAGGCTCGAGGTGCCGGTGGAGAGCACAGTAACGAAGGAAGGCAGGACCTCATGCAGCTAAAGCGTTAATTTCAAGCATCGTGACACCTTCAAGCTCATTCCGGACGTTCCAGAATGTCTGAATGGGATCTGATTTCATCGATGGAGCGCGTACCGTCGCCCTTATTTGTGTCACGCGTCGCGGGTGGCCCTCTTATACGCATACGAATGCCGCTAGTTATCGCACCACCACCGGGGGTGGTCACGCGCGTCAAACGAATCAAACTGTTTACTTCTCTATGCGTGTGTGTGTGTGTGTGCTGAGTGCCCTTTCCTGCCCCCTAAACGCTTCCCCCCGTTTTTCGTACGTCCTACTTCTTGGTAGCCGATTAATCGATTGCTTTTGTCAAAAAGGTGCCGCTCTTTTGAAATGCCGCTCGGCTTGCCCCACCCCACCAAAGGGTCATCAATAAAGAATGTTAATAATATAATTTAAGACTCCAACCGAGCACTGCCCTTCGGTGTATGTGTTTGTGTGTCTGCGTGTGTCGGGTAAGGTAAAGACACCGTCGTGCGGTGCATACGGAAATGGATGACGCCCCACCCGGGGTGTAACGAATTATAATTACCATCCATACATCAAGCTACAAATTGGATTTTGATTGAGAAATGTAAGGAAATCGATACTCGGCAAATGAGACGCCACACAAAAAGACAACCGAGCTCAATGTGTTCGAAAAGGTAATGAAAGCAACCAATCATTGCGCAATTAAGTAAAGACAGCTTTTCGGTAACTATTCTACTATTTGCAACAAAAAAAAACCCCACCTGGGAACAGTAAGAACAGAAATTCCCATTACACTTATCACTCCGTCGGCACATTTTCCACGGAAAAGAAAAGAACCACCGCTCCGCTGCTCGGTACGGTGAGAAGGAATTAAAAGTCGCTCAACCCCCAATTAAACCGTTTTGCCGTCGTCCATCGTTCCCGGGGAAGATCTAGTTTATTCGGATCGATTACAACTGCTAATCCTTATTTGAAATTTAATTGATCTTTGATGTAACCATTGCTCAACTTCTTCTGGAAGCACGAGAAGGTAGTCCATCGTTTCCCTGCATCCCATACGCCCCTTCCAGAGCAACTCGAAACAGTGATTAAAAGCCACTCAGTGGTGTGTTGGCTTTTCTCTCTTCGCCCTCCTCCTCTAGATCTCGAGAAGCTTGGAAATGCTGTGTTATCCCCCAGCAGCAAACATTACGGGCAAACAACCACTTATCCTTTTGTCACGAACGTTATCCCCAATCGAAGCTCCGTCCATTTTCCCCACAGGGGGCAACCATTCCATTGAGCATTTCGGGCGTACCCTCTGCTTAAGCAAATTAATCAGGAAAGTCAAAGATCCGAATCAAATATTGGCCAATGTGTCAATGTCACCGCCGCAAAGACGAGAAGATCTCATCCGGGTGGAGGGGGGGGGGGGGTGGTATAATAGCGGCCAATTGATGTTTTCCCCTTTCTGAGACGTTCTGGGCGGAGAAAGGATACCTCAAACCATCCATCTTTCGAACACTTTCTTCGGTCTTTGAAGCTAGACCTGAAATGATGGGGAAAGATGAGTAAATGGAAACCATACAGACCCAAAGGCGAACAATCGTCTTCACTTACCCTGCGGGACATTGGGAAATGGAATGACAATATCGTTTGCGGTCTGTGCAAACGATTAGAGAGTGTACCGGTCACTTCAAACATACCGGCCCAGATTGATGCCGTTCCATGGCCCTGAAGTTCTTTGAAGGGATGAGTCAGTGGATAAGCTGTCGGAGGCGCACTTGATCAACATGCACAGTTTCCTCGTGTCTCATCGCATCGGAATGACAACGATCCAGGCTGTGTTGTGTACGCAAGGAAAAATGTGCTCAATCCGTGATTCACCCGCTCGTTTCTACGGAATTCTAATGGTAAAGAATGTAGGAATTGGGTGGAATTCTTTCCCGCGTACATTACCCCATAAAAAAACAAGGGCAAACGCAGCCAGTTTTCCTTAAAACTATTATTAGTCACCCAACCATCTGGCTCGTGGCGTTCGATAAGTCTCAAACACTTTAGCATAAACACAGACACACCGTGCTACGATTACTGGGAAGTTGTGCTCAATGAATCACGCGATAAGAAACGGATGATCCGGGGCGGAGTAAACGATTTTTGAAATTGGTAGCTCTCCACGTCATCCAAGAGGAAAGAAGAAGGAAACAAATCTTCAAACCCCGTGTCAATTGGATGGTCGTGTTGTACACCGAAAGAAAAACATTTTTTAAAACCAAACCCCACAACAATCTGTTTTCCGTAATCGATTTTCTTTTCCTTTTCCCCGAAAGAAGCGAAAGGAAAAAAGGTATCCCACCCATTTCGGTCTACTCATGAATGAATCCACACCACTCACTCACAAGCCCTCCTGCCCGCCCCACTCTGTCTGTTACGCATAAAGCTGACAAAACATTAAATTCATCCCCTGTCCATTCTTCACCCTCTTGCTTTGCCTCCCGCTTGATTCAAAAGACGGAAAAAAGTAAACGCGTGGAGATGATTAATTGGCTCTATTTTTAGTAAGCGTGCGCGCGCTCTCGGCTTTTAGCGGATCCGCAGCCGGTCCGTGAATCTGTCTTTCGTCTAGCCGACCCGCGGGTCCGTATGGCCCAATCTGTTGCAGTTTTGCGCTTTGTGCGTCTGTTCGTCCCGCATGGTTGCGATTACTTTTACCCCGGAACGGCCGTAGCCAGTTTCCTGTTCCGTCAATTTGTCGATTAATCATTCCGCTAAATTCCATTCTCGGTGAGGTTTTTATTTTTTCGCGAGACTCAAGCGGTTTTGTTTTTTTCCCTGTTCTTTCCCGGTGATTTGATTGCCGTCGAAGAAAATAAACACATCGGCACACAAACACACCCATTCCGGGGGAGAGGAAGGTGAGAATATTTTCGGCCCAGTGATACATCAAAAAGTATCATCTTGCGCGACGCGAACCCCGCTAATGTGCTCAGCGTGCCGTAATCGGACGAACGGTGTGACGAACCTGTCAAAAGGCGTATCAATTCAAGCGCAAAAAGTACATCCGATTTGAACGTGTCACAATTTTCGGAACACCAGGAAAAGCCGGCTTTGTTTGTGTGTGGAAAATGAAATAGAATGAGAAAAACCATCATAATAAATTAAAATTGAATTCACGCGTTTCCCGCTCACTCCACAGCATGCCATGCAAATGGAACCGTCAAAATGGTTTCCGTGTATGCTCACGTGCAAATAATACCAAACCAAATATTTGTCCTTTTTTGTGTGTGTGCAGCCCATGCAAATGCACGTACGTAACCACCACCGGATGGAATGGTGCTAACGGGGCGTTTTAAAGGATGTGACAGAAACGGTGGAGCACCTACCTACACGGGCGACAGAAAGGGCACCCGGAAAGGCGCCAAAAATTAAGCGAAGCAAACGAATAAATCTCACTTCCAGGTCGAACAAAACAAAACAACACACTCACGACCAGGAAAATGAGTTCCTCAACCGGTGCACGAATATTTCACACTACAAATGGGAAGCTACCTGTGGGTGTGTCTCTTTTTCCCACGATGACACAAGGGCACACGCTGTCCCCAAAAATTATACATCACCACCTTCTGACATCCGTTACCCTTTAAATCCACCCCACTTTTCCCACCGAACTTCGATAGTGACGAACCGAAAGGAAATGATAAATAATTTATGGCGCCACAGCCCAAGTCCTTCCAGCTCTCTGACAAGCCTTTGCATTAAGCGTGCGAAGGGAACTAGAGATAAAGTTCATCGCCTTTCGCTGTCCATCATGCTGCACGCGCTTGAGAAATGAACGGGGGCTTGTGGGCGTTTACATCCACCGGGCGAAGCGAACTGTGCCAAACAGACGAAAGTTTTACGCACACAAAAAGGGAAACTTAGCTCAAGTGGCTTTTTTCTTCGGCACCGAGTTTAGCCTCTTTAATGCGTTTAGTAGACAAGGGAAAACTTTGGTGCCCTCCCGTGTATGCTACTAATCAAAAATGACATGCCCGGAGAGGTTTTTTAACCTTTTTCTTCATTCGTTAAACTTCACCACCAGCCATAGTACTGTCAACCGACACGATGGAACCGCGAACAGCAGGTGACACGGCGAGAAACAACTCCAATCCAAATATGATCTCATCAAGAGTGCGCTTCTGTCATGTTCATCGAAGCTTTAAGTGGATTACACAAAGATGAGAACTTTAACATTCCAACACTTGTGCTCCAAAGTTCCAAATAAACGCGCCGTGCCTTTGCAGTGAACTAGACCTTAACCTATTTAGCTGTTATCGTCATCCGATAGCAGCGTCGTATAGCGTAACGGACCTGCGACACGCTCAACCCCTCTCGGCACAGTCGTTACTAACCTCCAAAAAAGCCGATGCTTCCCCACTTTTCTGGAGAAAACATACGCACTCGCGTTTGAAGGTCAATACAGCGTTGCGTTATCTAATTTATGCCCTGTGGTTAATGCCGCATTGCACTGAGAGAACGCTTGCTTTCGGGAAGGGAGATGGACAGTGGCTTCTCACGGTGTGCTAAAATAAAACCAGCAAAGCAAATAAAAATCAAATATTATGGACCGATAAATTCAGGCCTGTTTGAGATTACACACCACAACACGGAGAGGTAAGCATAAGTTGAACCAGAACTAACAGTTCTGCTTTGCTGCGTGTGTCCGGTTAGTGTTTAGTTGCTTTTTATGCGGGTTTGATTAAAGCAGGAAGGCTGGAATTGCCCACATAAATTTGGATGTACATTTTGCCCAGTGTGTTTGGACATTTAGTTTCTGGAATGTTAATGTTCGTGGTGTTTGCTTTTTAGTTTTGGATCACATTCATCGCAGTTTCTATACTGAACGTATTAGTGATGAGTAATCTTGTTCGACACTAGCGCCCTCTCGTGACGGCTGGAGGAAGCTACTAAAAAAAACATAATTTAAAAATGTCTTTTTACGGACTAAACTAAACGGCCTAGGAAGCGGTTGTGTAGATCTAAATTAAGCAGTTAAACTTAAAAGCTACACACTATAGTATTAAAAAGTTTAACCTTCACTTTAACACAACTAGTAAAAGGGTTTCAACTTGCGATCAGAAACAGGAGGGGGCACTAATCAAGCCAAGTTAAATGCATTATTTTATGATTCCAATTTTTCTCGGTAGCAATTAATTCTAATTCATTTTTTCCAACGAAACGCTTTAAGCCAGAGGACATGATGCGTAATATATATAAACTTGATCGATGCTAGCGTCACCTGACGGCGAATGGTGAAACCGTTTAACAGCGCGAACTGGTACTGCTGCTGGCATCGCAGTTTTGAATTTGAACTTCATTTGACAAAAAAAAAGATGTTTAATTGATAAAACTAGTTCTGCTTTAAATATTTGCCCTTTTTCGGCATCGCAAAACAAAAACTGAAAAACAAGCTAATTTTTGGTAGCTTCTGTTACCTGTCGGCAGGTGGCGCTAGCGTAAAAATGCCTCGTGTCGCTTGACTTTTTGAACATGTTTATAGAACAATTAAATTACACAATTTTGTTCATGTCCAAGCAGGTAAAATCGAAAATAGAAAGGAACAGCATTGCTTTATACAGCCATACAAAGGTCTTTTCACGACAAAATCGAATCCACTTCTAATCTGTACAGTTGCTGTCCCAGTCTTTTCACGCCGAATGCCAAAATCCTTGATCGAATGCAGCGTGATACAATTTCTGTGGCCCTACAACAACAACAATGGGAATAACAAAAAAGGTTTCGGCCAACAGCTCTCGAGGATCCTGGCCCAAGAGGTCAAGTGCTGCACCACATTCCCACACACCAGCGACCTGTAGGGGGGGGGGGGGAAACAGGGTTAAAAAAGGACAGTCCAGAAAACGGGAGGGTGGGAGGGAGGGGGGTGGTTGGGAAAAGGATTCACCGAGAGCTTTTATATTTTTATGGGCCACATTTTATCCGCACCGAGCTGCGAGAGCTTTCGGCCGAGCAAAATAAGGGTTGACATTTTCATGAGCTATGAGGTCAGGTCAGGACCCCCTCCCTCCCCTCCCCGATCTACCCTGTCCCGGTCCCTCCGAGCGGTGTAATTTGTTGCTGTTGGGGCTTCGAAATCCTGTCGAGCATTATTACCGTGTGGCAAGCGGAGAGAGAAAGAGAGAGAAAGAGCTCCTGAGTTGGGATTTTCGAGCGGAAAATTTATTGCCAGACATGATGGATGACTGACGGGGTCAGTGCGCGCGTCCATTCGAATGAAATTTAGGGATATTTTTTCACTCACTTCGCTTTGCAGGGGAACAAAAAAAACCCCCCGGCTCGATCCACCCCGGTTGTGTGTGTGTGGGGCCAATCGAAACGAATAAAATTTATTTATTTCTTTATTCTTGCCGGCATTCATGCTCCATTCTCCGGGACATTTATGCTGACATGGATCAGCCGGAACGTGCCAGGCCAGGCAATCATCGTTGCGTAAATTTTCCAACCGAAACAGCCAAAACGGACACACTGACCGTAACGGGGGACAAAAAAGCAGCCCCAAAATGCACAATATGCTGCAGCACCTTTCCACACTTTATCGACCGGTGACCGACGGTGAGGTGATGTGATCAATAAAGCATAGCCCGGGATGCCGGTGGTGAATGAAAAATCGATTCCCACAGGCAACAACAACAAAAAAAGAAGCGACACACAAAACGCTCCCCGGAAAACGGGAACTCGTTGTTGTGGAAAAATTATGCTAACACGATTGGCAAGTTTAAAATTCATCCCGCACGCCCCAAGGGGCGATGTTTGCCGTTGAATGTTACTACTGCACCACACCATAACAAAAGTGATAAAACAATTCATTAAATTGTTACAGCTTTCTGTTAACTAGTTTTTTGAAGCGTTGAAAACACATAAATCATACAAGTCCTGTACACTTTATCTACAGCAAATAAAATGCCATTAGCAGCACAAGGTTCGTTCCTATTCGTACGCAACATAAAGCACTACTGTCGGCTGTCGACTGTCAAATCGTCCGGCGTGGTAGAAAGGCGTAAAAAAACAGAGCAGTTCGCATGTCACACGCACGTTCTTTTATGCGATCGAGCATAAGATAAGCCTATTATAGAGCCGCGGCAGAGATGCACGGCATACACCACTCAACATTACGCTTCGTGCGCTTCGTTGAAATGTGAAAAGACGCGAACGACGCACCACAGCAAAAAAAAGCTACTCACAACGGCACATAAAAAACACACACCAGCAACGCTCACATCTCTATCTATTCCGAACGCGACACAATGCCGTTCACATTGGTTCGGTTGTTCTTTTTCGGTCCCGACGAGGTGTTTTTTCCCGTGTTTCGTTTGCACTCTTTGCAGCTAATGGAGAAGGTGCCCCCGGGTAGTGGAGTTTACCGCTTCACAAAACCCAACTTAATCGACTTTTTATCTTATCAAGCACCATTTAATAGTGCTTCCCGGTTTTGACCGGCCTAGCCAGCAGGAGGTTCGATTTTAATGGAAACCATGCCGTCGCTTTGGCCACACTTACGGTAGACGGTAATGCAAAGGTGCGTTTGCAAAGGCCGGTCTGCGGACGAACCCCTTCCCGAAAGGCTTATGCTCTTAGAGATGCTCTTTTTGCAAAAATATATATATATATAACACATAAAACGATATTTAGGTATCGCATGATACCGTTTTGGCAATAAAAAACACACACGCACTCAAGTGGATGCCTTGGGACGGTCCATCGATGAACAGAAATCTGACCAAACGGGGTAAGGATGTTGCTCTGGGGAGGACAAAAGCCTGGTGACCCACCATTCCAGTGACCTTTTTTTAATGCACCTGGGAAATCATCGACTGGAAATTGGGTAGGAAATTTCAACCGGTCTAGTGGACGAAAAGAACGGTTTGGAAATGCCTCACCGGAGAGAGGATTGGAATTTTACCGGAGCTCCCATTCGAAGTAATAAAATATTTTCATCATTAGATAATATAATTGATTTGCAGCAAACAGATAACTCGATGCTATGCTTCAGAATCTCTTAAAGTATTTTAGTGCTCCAGAACGATGTCTATTCTAATGTTTTAATATCGAAATCTGAAGACACGTGCGAATTAGAATCTATTTCTAACTGTCTAGCACTATTTTACAAGAGTCCAAAATCGATCATCAGTTCTTCAGTTCCTTCTAGTTCTAGTTCTAGAAGTCAGTTCTAGTTCTAGAGCATTCAGAGCTTCAAATTCTAGAGTATTCCAAACAAGAACTTAACTTTTTTTTTCTGTTATCTGATCAACAGACGAGAGCAACCAACCTGCAAGAAAGATGTCAAGCCTAGGACCAGTTATGAATAACTGTCTAGACTTGAACTGTCTAGAAATTTATACGAAAGCCTAGGACCAGTGACATCAGCTTCTCTGATGTTCTGGTTCTTGAGTTTTCTAAGCTGGAATTGAACTTAGAGGATTTACATAGCCTATCAGGCAATGTTGAATTGTTACCAAATGGTTGGATCCACAATTCCTCGTATTTTTATCACAATGAACCAAATACATCGTTGTTCCACCAATCTGACTGCTTGCGTCCAGAGCAATATAGATCGGGTTGCATCCAGTTTTTACAAGAGACAGTCCTGTACTTTGCAAGGCCAAAATATCATGAATAATATCCACTTGAAAGTTTTAGACGCACGACCAATACAAGTGCATCGAGAATGTCGGATAAGCTAAGTAAACTCTGTAGAACTGCTCAATAGTCGATGTCATCAACTGAGAGTATGGATTACCATATACATTAAAAATAAGGCTTGGGCTACGGCTTTTATCAAACACCCAAACAAAAACATCCTTAATGCTATAAAAACCCTATGAAGCTGCAGAACTAGACATCTCTTTTCAGGCATTTCAGTGTTGCAATTTTAATGCAACTCAACCCCAAAAGCATCACCGTGTACCATTTCAATCAACTTTATCGTCTCCCATGCTTAACCGCTGCAAAGCGATCAACTGATTCGGCACCATACATATAAAGCTTTATCGGAGTGCCATGGATATTTCAGAGATAGATCGAATGAACCAACCGAGCGTTGGTCGTCATCATTTTTCCATTTCCACACTGCCACCGGGTAGTAAGTGGGCAAACATTGAATTAATTCTAGCTCAACTCGTACCGGCTGTCTCAACGCCTCGCGCTATCGACACCACCAGCTGGCGACTCACTAATGAGTAAAATGCCATCGAAAGCGTTGCCGGGAGCGTGGACGAAAAACAAAAAGGTAACCTCCGTTTCCTCCGTTGAATTGTTCGGTGGCTTCCGTCGACCGAGAGTGATTTTGGATTTTCCATTCCACTGGCAATGGGATCTGGAACGTGGGCTCGATTTCCCGCACATGGTTGCCAACGTTCCCGCCCTAAAACGAGCAGCGAAGTGTGAATGATGTCCGTACCGCACTTGGTCCTGTTTTTTTTTTCTTTGTGATCCGCCGCTCCAAACAATTGGCAACAGATGAGTTGCAATGAGCCGGAAAATGAATTCATCCACTTCGGCTGCACCCGCCCACCCCAGTTTTGGGGTGGAATCAATCCCCTTGCGGTAAAGCAGATCCAAATAATAGGCTGATGCGGGAATGATGATGCTTTCCAATCTATCTCTGCTATTCCTCTTAATTCCAACCATCAAATGCAATACCGCTTTCGAAAGAGCTGTCAATTTGCATTTCTCATTACAAAAAAAAGGTAATGCGATCGATATGTGTCCTTTTTTTTTGCTGCTCGGCGTTGCATTTCCCAGTTTGTTAGTTGATGATATTCACACCCAATTTTTTCGCCCAATTTGTCTCGCACAGCCCAACTCCCGGGCGACGTCTCAACGTCTCTCTTTCTCTCCCTCATCCCTTAATGTGTGGCAAATTGAATCGAGTTGTTCGAGTTAATTGATTTCATGCATGTAGGCTTATCGCAAAAAAAGCGCATAATCCAACCGGAAGAGAAAGAGAGTGGGAAGAATCGATATGGTCCATTTGTACGGTCGATGTGTGTCAGACTCAATTGTACGTGATGATGAGGCCACTGATAAGGCCCACGCCCATTCAATCGTTTGATTGACAATCCAGCTTTTCCAGCCTATTAATAGAGTCTCCGCTATCTTCTGCTTTCTCCCCTCTTTCCCCCCTCCAGATCTCGACACGCGTTGCCAGAATGTGCAGTGCGCCACAGAGTGCCCATCCGACAGCTACCTGGACACCGGCTACCAGTACGACGAGCTTCACCGAGAGCGGCGTGCGATCGCCATGAACAACCATGCCCACCGGCCGATCAGGATCACCCCGAGCAAGATGCAGGAGCTGCTCTACACCAACAACGTTCAGCTGTCGCGCCACTTCCGACACCTGCAGAAGCGTGACACCGCCAACCTCGCCGAGCTGGTGGAAGCGTCCAGACCGTCCGACTACAGCCTGCACGAGGAGCTCCAGGAGCTGTGCTGCCCGCGGTGTGTCTGTCTGCCCTGCCCGGAGCAGCCGGCCTGTACGCCCAACGCCGAACAGCTCGTCGACATGCACGAGGTGACGCTCGGGCGTCCCGGCACCTGCTGCCCGATCGTTCCCTGTCCCATCGTGCGGATGTGCTTCTCGAAACCGCTGCAGAAGCACTTCCCGAACAATGCCACCTGGAACGAGCCGTCGTGCGTCAGCTGCCAGTGCAAGGACGGCAGGCGGCACTGCGTCAGTCCCACCTGCAAGCCGCTGAACTGCGAGCATCAGAAGGAAGTGCCCGGCGCGTGCTGCCCGGTCTGTGATCCGGACCGGTCCATCTTCTGCGAGGAGCACAACTGTGCGATCCAGTGCCAGCACGGCTACGAACGGCGGCAGAATGGCTGCGCGCTCTGCAAGTGTCTCCGCATGCCGGCGATCGCGACCGGTCAGCCCAGTACCGCCCGGACGATTGCCGTTTTTCCGACCAATTTCACCTTCCCGGCGGCTGAGGACGGCGAGGCGAATGCTACACAGGAGGGACCGACGGGTAAGGCAACGGACGGCGACAGCGGTGGCTACGTTGACGATCTTACCAAGGTGCTGCTCGGTGTGATCGTTGTCGTTTTCCTGGTGCTGCTGCTTACCTTCATCTTCTGGCTGGTCCCGATCGAGCGTGTGGGGAAATGGCTAAAGGTACTTTTCCGATGCAACAAACTATCGCAGCGCAAGAGTGCGTACAATCGCGTTTCCAGCACGGTGCCACCACCGGTCACACCGACAGCCCCGATCGCCCAAGGCAGCAACAGTGTGGTCTAAAGGGGGGATGGCCCGTTTTCGAGTCGAGTTGTCTGCTACCGTTCGTTGTATTACGCCTATGATTGGAGCGATCAAGCAAGTCCTACCGTAATGTTTGTTCTTTTATACTTTTCAACCTATACGCGTGTAGCGATTTTATTTTTTTTTCCCTCAAAATAAACTGCACCCATCTACCCGCGCGATCAGCTCGGGATACCGTGGATAAATAGTAAATAAATAAACGAAAAACATAATTTGTGATAGTATATAAATATATAAAGCAAGGAAACAGCAAAAAGAGATGAAAAGCTAAGAGAAGAAAAAAGAAGGCATCGGAACAGCGAACGAGCAAACGAGCAATGGAAAAGAGAGTAAGAAAGGAAGGAAAGGAAGGAAAAGAGTAAAAGCAAAGTAAAAATAGGAAGCTAACCCACGCGGAGGGATAGGTGGAGATCTCTACGGATGTAATGTTCGATTGGAAAAATGAATATGATACTATTTCTAGTGAAAACAAAGCAAAAACACACACGCATAAACACATACAAAAATACATGAAAGAAGCGAGAAAGGCTGCATACGTCGTCGTCGTCGTCGTCGTCGAACGGACGATGTTGAGTTAATCCTAATTCTATACAGCCTACAACAAAACAAAACAAATACGTATATGCTTACGTTAATTATTGCTAGTGTTTAGTTCTATATTTATTTACTTCGATTCGGATTGGCAAGAAAGCCGCTGTCGCAGCAAACGAAACAAACCCCGAAGTGTACGACAAACTGCGCCACGGAGGTGGAGAGGAGCTTTTGCTAAGCTTTTTTCTACAAAATACACACACAACAGTGGCCATTTCCTTGCATAAAAGCAGCTACAAAACAAAAGATGAACTTTCCGCTATATTGTGATGAACTTTTTTGCTCTGTTTTTTTTTTTTGCACAAACTTCACTTTAATGTGACTTGTTTATGTAATTGAAATGATAACTTGAGATACATTAAACGTTCTTGCTGCGAGTGGTTTTGTTTAGCGGGGAACACACCGCTTTACATTAGGTATTATTTAAAGACTTTGCAAAACAAGATGCCACCTGTTCTGTTTTTGTAACTGTTAGTATTTTCACGATAAAAGAAGGAAAGAGAGCGCGAAGCTCCTTTTTTGTGTTTTTGTCTTAAGTCAATCTTTGCTAGCTGTGCATAGGTTGATTGGTTGGACGCAGAGAGAGAGAGAAAGAAAATAAACAAATCGATTAAAGTGACACGATTTCGCATTGTGTCGCTGGGAAATGGGACGATTGACTTCCGTTCTAAAGAAGGCAAAATGAATCGTCGATGTGAAATCAGCAAATTTAAGAAAACTTGCAAGAAGGAAGAGGTAAAGAGAGAGCAGAAAAGTGACAGGAAATGATTTAAAAAAAAACGCATTCAGCTATAGAAATTAAAGGGAAATGCGTTTCATCGTTGCTGAAACATTTGATAAAGGAGACAAACAAATCGATGCTTCCAGAAATGATACAAAAGTGCGCTCTCTTCTGAGCGAGAGAGAGAAAAGAGGGGGGAAAACACTCAATTCAATAGAGATTGAAAATTGTTTGTAAAGTGCAAAAGCTAGCTAAACAAAACACGTCTTCTCTTTCCCCCACCCAAATAAAATGGCCCTATCAGGATGGAATAGCATTCAAACAATGGAATTAGAGGGAACGAAAATGAAAACAAAAAACAAATCAAAGCAAAAATTCCTGTGCTGACCAACAACTACAACCACTTTTTCCCCTTTTTCCTGATAAGGCTTTTACAAGTTTTCACGGCACACATCTCTTCCCGCATCATTAATCAAAAGAACTCACCACACACCACACCAGCAACAGCTCCACAACAACAGAGACTAGAGAGATATTTTAGTGCTTGAAAGTTTTCCTTTTATAAGAGAGCTTTTTGATGCGCCCAATGGTTTTTCGATGTGTGTGCGTGAGCGCATGAGAAATGCACGGAAAATGGGAAACAATTTATCTAAAATATAATATGTACACACCCTCTTCACACTCTTGCTACCTAAATGTGTCGCTTTCGCTTTTTAGTCCATTGTAACCCACTAACCCATTATAATCACACAAGAACACACGAACACACACACACCTTTTTACAGTTATCGTACTAGTGGAAATGGGGGAAAGTGGGCCAAAGGGGACCATGAGGCACCTCAGATTTTCAGTGACCGAATAATTAAATTAACACAAGATTATTTAATGAGATTCGTTCTTACAACTTAATGAAACCTAACTTTTGTAACGAAGAGTCTATTATTCTCATATTTATCTTCTCTATTATGCTGCGTTGGAATGCATTAAGTTTCAATGAATTTTAAATAGATTTATTTTACAAACAAAAAAATAAGAATATAATTAATATTTTCTTTGTAATCTTTTTCTTTTTTTTTCTGCCCACTTTTCCCTCATTCCATTACTAATCAAAACCATATTCATCAAACTAATTATATATGTAATCGCAATCGAGCCGCTTTTAAACTGACGACCACCATCCATTCATATCATTCCCCTTGCCATGTCGCCCCTAAAACACCCACATTCTCTCACGTCATATTGTATATGTATATGTATCTGAACATGCAACAAGCAATGCAATTGAAACAAAAGAAAAAAAAAACGATCGCACCCCAAAAAACTTGTAGGACCCACTAGCAGGTGAAGAAGTTTAAGGGAGGTATATAAAGGGCAGCTGAACAGAATGGCAGTAGTTCAATAATAAAACAAAAATAAACTGTCCGAAAGCACTAAGACACCGAACCAGAAGCTATTTTTCTTTTTTTGTTTTTTGTATTGCAAATCCTTCAAGTTCCTTGCGTACACTATTTCCAACGATTATCATGATCAGTTCAGAGGAGATTTTCATTCACTGGACATTGGTACATATTCTTGTTAAACCACACACCTTGGTTCAGTATTCACTAACAACGTATACTTTCTATGCATCATTTTATCCTCTTTAGCTTAAATAATAATCAATCTTTTCAATTCAGTTCAAGCTTAGCCACCGTGCAACACCGTACAGTAATTACTCAAACTTACTGGAAAACACTGGAAACTATGACGGAAAACACAAAGCTGTTTCCTTTCTTTTTTGCAAGGGTGTGTTTTTGTGGACGTCAACTTGCTTGCCCTAGAAGTAAGTAATCCTTGCTGAGAGTTGTATAAAAAAACAAGAAAACCAATCCCGATAGCGCATACATAATAAAAACCAAATCGTAAACGCAAAAGAAAACAAAACAAATCATAAATCAAACGAACCACACACGCTAAGCAAAGTAACACGCTTTCCCAGCTGATACACCCATCGGGAGAAAACGATATAACAGAAGGGGGTTAGAAAAATTGCAAAAAGGAAAGAAAAACATGTAGAAGCAAAATGCGATTTCAGAGAGAGAAACAGATTATTATTATTGTGAATAGTTATCAAGAAGAACAAGATGGAGAGAGACAGAGGGGGCGAGAGAAACAATGAGATGAGAAGTTATGTAATTTGTAAAAAGAAATAAAATATACAGCTAGTAATGTAAGGAAAAATATATAAGCATACGAATTCGGATGAAACCTAAGTAACGAAAACGTCAAATAGAAAAGTGTCGGCTTATTTCTCTAGTTAGAGTTGCAAGTTGAAAGAAAAAAGTCGGGTGAAAAAAACGGGTAAGTATTGTTAAAACGCCCAGTTCCCAGAACTACTTTCTTCTCAAGGGCACTTTTCTACCTTCTTCAAATTTAATTGGAAGGCAAAAGATTGAACACAATCAATTAGCATGAGAGGGCTCACGTTGCGTTTAACTTTCTACGGCAAGAAATTGAGCCTTCTCTCAAGGAGGTCCGACGAAAGGTCGTGTTCTATGCGCTACAACAATACAAAGTTGCAACAGCCTCACCGTCGGTGTAAAATTCGTACCGTCAAGTTGCTTGAGCGCTTGACTAATAACTTCAAATTTTAACCAATACTTCAACAAGGCGCTTCTCAAACTTCAAGACCTGCTGCTGCCGTGGAAAAACTTTCCCAACCGGCGTATTTTCGCTCAATAATCATTTTCCCAACAGGCAGACAGGAAATTACAGTGTGCCCCTCACCGAGGTAAACTCTATGAGGCAGAGAGTCGATCGATGCCGCTTCACGGCGTTGGACGTTTTCGCCAAATAAGCCACCAACCCTTGCGGCCAAAAGCCGTAAAAGCCAATTAATAATTTCTGAATAAAGTTGTCGTTGTTCCTACGCCCCACTTGATGGGGTAGATTATTTGGATAACGTTTTTCTTGCGGTGGTAGGAGGAAAAAGAGCGTGGAAGAGGGCCCAATGATAAGGTAGGCAATTTTAAACAGTGAAATAAATAAAGCCAATGTTTATTTCTTTGAAAATTGGGATTGATTTCTTTGCTGATGAATCATTCCCTCTTGTGAACAAACTTACTTACCAATATAGCGAAGAACTCAAAATATAACTCCATTTTAAGAAATACGAGCACCTTTACAAGACGAGGCCTGTTTTCCAATCCATCTCCAAGAAACTCGTTACATGGCTAGATGGATGGAAGATGGCAGACGCATTGGCGTCGTACGCCATCATTCACGTAGAAGACTACAGGCCGCATCAATGCGCATTTCGTGTTTTGTTCGAGTCTTTTGGATTTTAGGAGTTTGCGGAGTCAGAAGTAGGCACGGTGTCCCAATATCCGAAGATCAATGAAACGATCATACCTAGGTTACAGAATTCTTCAATTACTTATCGGACACTACAATCGCTCTGCGGTCTTGGCCTGCTGCAGCAAACTTCAAAACCGCTCATAGGTATCACACCGTCGTCTGCCAATTGGATCCAACAATCCTGCATCCATTCTGCAATTGAGAACACCTCAACCATCTCGAGATCTTCATCGTCAACTGATACACTACTTCTCAGTTCCTACTTCCCAGAGTTCTATCGCGATCAGTACTTCTGGTAAGAAGGTAGAAGTGCTTAGTCTTAGTCGACTTGATCTTCAATCCAATTCTATCGGTCTCGCGTTTCAGTGGGGTGTACATATTGTCACAATACTGCAGATGTCTGTCCGATGATGTCCAATGACGTCCGCGAAATCGAGGAATTGGAGACATCTGATAAAAAAAAATGTCACAAATGTCGAAAATCTTCGTAATGACGTTCTCCAGGACGAATATAAATAGCATGCGGGTGATGCAGTCCCCAATGAGGAAATCTACTCCACTGCTTCAGGGCCTGAAGAACAGATACTAATCCAAAATCCACCCTCCCCATTCCTTTGAAGGTGACCACGTCTCGTATCCTACAGAGGAGTTTCACCATCTACTCAAGCTCTAATATTGGAATACTGTTTGCTGCAGAAGGCCAAGACTGCGAAGCGCCCGATAAGT
>KB671871.1:53526-77265 GCA_000349105.1 Anopheles epiroticus
TGCTGCAGCAAACTTCAAAACCGCTCATAGGTATCACACCGTAGTCTGCCAATAGGATCCAACAATTATTCGACCATCCTGCAATTGAGAACACCTCAACCATCTCGAGATCTTCATCGTCAACTGATACACTACTTCCCAGAGTTCTATCGCGACCAGTACATCTGATAAGCAGGTAGAAATACTTAGTCTTAGTCGCCTTGATCTTCAATCCAATTCTATCGGTCTTGCGTTTCAGTGGGGTGTACATATCGTCACAATGCTGCAGGTACGTGTCCGATGATGTCCAATGACATCCGCGAAATCGAGGAATTGGAGACATCTGATAAAAAAACGTGTCACAGATGTCGAAAATCTTCGTAATGACGTCCTCCAGGACGATTATAAATAGCATGCGGGTGATGCAGTCCCCAATGAGGAAATCTACTCCACTGCTTCAGGGCCTGAAGAACAGATACTAATCCAAAATCCACCCTCCCCATTCCTTTGAAGTTGACCACGTCTCGTATCCTACAGAGGAGTTTCACCATCTACTCAAGCTCTAATATTGGAATACTGTTTGCTGCAGAAGGCCAAGACTGCGAAGCGCCCGATAAGTGAGTAAATAAGTTTGTCGTGGACGAATTGAATAGGAATAAGCAGAAAGAACCTCTGTTAATCTACAAGAGGCTTCGGATC
Organism: Anopheles epiroticus; assembly: GCA_000349105.1. Taxonomy (NCBI): domain Eukaryota; kingdom Metazoa; phylum Arthropoda; class Insecta; order Diptera; family Culicidae; genus Anopheles; species Anopheles epiroticus. Next base: position 54,205 of record KB671871.1, read on the forward strand.
GTTACCTTATAAACGTCACGAAGCCATTAAAGAATTATCGTTTCAACAATTAGACGTGTTCCGGTATTGTAAGATACTCCAAAGCGAAAAAAAGAAGTTAAAATCTCTTCCAGACCGACTCCAAAGAAATAATAACTGACTATCCAACTACGTGCTTCAGAGATATAGATTTCTAAAACTTGTGATAATCTCAAAAACAAAAGTGGTTCCTATTAAAATAACTCCAACACACAACGTCCGTTCCTACCCAGCAAAGGGCGCAAATGTTGTTCCAAAAGTCACCACCAGCGCGTGTCAATTAATTAGAAAGAATATAATGCGTGCAAACACACGTCGATCAAATTATGCCCGAGATCAATAATCAGCATCAGCGCCCGCAAACGGCAACACGCGCTGTTGATTTTATGTTAACACACACACACGCAAAGCGCGATTTCGTTCACACTTTGCCGCTCACTGGCACTGCACAGCCTGTATGATTCGATTGTTTCTAGCGTGCATAATTCGTGCAGTAAATTGTGCAGTGATGCGTACCGCGACACCGAAGCACCTGGCAAACCAATATTTATACCGTCCACCCCTATCTCCCGTAGGCTTCGTATGCGTAATGTGCCCTCTAATGCAATAGTTTGTCCCGACCTGTGCAATGAAAAATTATCAAAACGACGCGTAATGCAAATAGCATACCTCCCGCAAAACAGCCTGACCACACGGCCAACAGCAAGTCAACGAGCGGCGAGCTGTGGTACTGTGAAAATTCAATCACACTCTGCGCACAAACACGTTGGAAAAAGGGAAGGTTCGGTGGTTCAAACAGCACATTCAATATACCGTCGTACCACCAGACCAAACGATGGCAAGCAAAATGGCGAGGGACACGCAAATGAGCAAATTATTTGGTGTATGATAATTGTTGACTTGTTTACTGCACTGCACAATATTGGAACAAAAACGGAACAATCAACCCCGAAAGGCCCGGTGTAACCCTCGCCCTCTTCGCTAGGGCGAGAGAAACCTTTTCGAACATTTGATTTGGCAAATATGACAAATACTTTGATGCGTGCGTGAACGAGTACAATGTTTTGTTTGCGATACATTGTTTTCCATTTTGTCCGTGGGTCCGTGGTGGGTGGGTGGGTTTTTGCTAGGATAATGGTTCAGTTATTTCAATTCTAATTATTTTACACCCAACAGTCACACTGTTGCTGATTCCCATTAGTGGCAGCTTTTAACACCTGCCTGGGTGAGATGTTACGATAGTTCCCCGCTGGTTCCCACAATAAGCCACAATAAATTTCCCACAATTGTTACAAGCGTTATTTAATCTGCATTCAAAAATCTCGTTTTATGCCTAGGTGGATGAGTGCTCATTAGTAGTTCATGTTCACTTGCTTTAATTGGAATTCAAAGAACTTAAATTGTGCACTATATTACTTTTCATTAAATTTTATAAAATATTGCAGAACAAAAGTAAATAAATTTCTAATTATATTTTTTATAAGCTTTTCGCGATGTCAAAACCCGACATAATGCGACATTTTTCCATTAATTTGCCTTGATATCTCACCCTGGAAAAATGCATGTATAAAAACAACAATTTTACCATTTGTAAAACCCCAAACATTTTTTGTTTAAAAAGTTACTTATTCTCAAATCCCTAATACCAAACATTTGTTCACTTAATATGCAACGAGCAACGGAAATTTTAATTTGAATTTAATATTTTTTTGCCTAAATATGTAAGATAATTTTTTACGTGGTTTAACATGTTTAATAATTTTTTACCTTTCTTGAAACATGTTTTGACACAATTTATTATTGCTACTAAACCGGTTTATTTACTTTTTTTTAAATCCGGAAGAAAGTAGAAAGCAAAACGTATCTCTTTTAGAGAGTTTTAGAGAGTTTTTTCACACTATCAGACCAGTTATTTTGACTGGTAACTTTAAGCAAGATTCATGCTTGGTATGCTTAAGGCAAATATACTAAGATTATAAGTTAGTTTGACTTTACTGTGAACTCCAAAAATATAATAAAACAAACTAGCTTTTTGAAATGTTTTGTAGACTAAACAGTATTAATGGTAATTAAAATGCTTAAAACGCTTGGAAGTTCTAGTGTTAAACATGTATCATAAGAAATGATTTTATAAAATCTCGTTGGCACAAAAAACGATGGACAAGTAGTGATACAGTATGTTTTCCACAAATAAAAAACTCAGTACAATGTAAACTGTGTCATGCAAAGCCTCCCACCCGCTAACATTTCACATCAAACTCGTTGCTCGTTGCTACCAAAACATCCATCGAAAAAGTGAATTTACAAACGAAAGCATCATGTTGATCTACCTTAAGCTAACCAGTGTACGCGCAGCACTACAATCTGTCATCCATGCGCCTAGCCACCTTTCCGCACGGCAACATCACACGCAGCCAATCGAAATTCCAAACACCAACCAGCTTGATCCATGGGGCCGTACAAATTCCGATGCACCAAATGCGTCCCACAGCAAGACATGACGGCACGAGTTGTCCGGGGTCGCGGCTACAATGCCAATTGTTAGGTTTTGCAGTTGATACGTGGATGATCTTTCCCCGTTTTTTTTTTCTCTCTTCTCTGGTCTGATACGACTGAAAAGGTTGAGATGGATAAAGGCACCAGCACACTGACAAGCACACGTCCGCCCGAAACCGGATGCATTCCCAAATGAGTTTTCCCGCTTGATGCACGGCCTCGGCTGTCGGCTGTTACATGGAGTACGGCGCAGAAGCGGCTAGGATTCTTGCACCTGTGGGGTGGTAAAAGCAATGAAATACGATCCACGGGAGTTTCGGGGGCAAGGCTAGTGCACGCGCTGCCGGTGAGCTATTGTAAAGTTTCAATTCATTGCTCCGCTGAGATTACAAGCACGCGAACAACTGAACCGTCCTGAGAAGTACGCCGTCTCGGAGCCGAACGCCTGTTCGGAATTGCGTTTGTGCCCTCCGTGATCCGCATCTAACCGTTTCGCTTTGAAAACGAAACGGAAGCTCTTGCGACGCCGAAAGGAAGAAGCTCCATAGCCCGAAGGGAATACAGGATACGGAAGTACACAAATTTACATTGTCGAATTTCATTGTCAGCGTACGAGGATGACCAGACTGCCAGACGGTTCGGCGAAGGGAACGGGAGCGTAATGATGCTGGTTTTACACCCTCCTCCCCAAGGTCCCAAATCGATTTGTCGAACGTGTTCTGGCGTGCGCGGCCAGCACAAACAGTGCCCGCCATAGTTTATGGCACACCGGAGAGCTTGGAGAGAGTGAAGTAAATCGAATATAAAGTGTTGTAATAAATTTTCCCCACGCAAAAGGTGAGCAAATTGAGCAAAAGAAGGAATAGAAATTATAAATCGATCCTGTAGCGGATTTAATGCTGTGATGATTGAAAGTAAAGGTTCTTGTTGACAGCAACGCACCAACCATTTCTCCTCATGTCTGTCCGGAAAGGAAATGCATCAAAAATAAATCTCCAGCACTTACTCAAACGCTACTCTACTCTACCCCTTACGAACGAAAATCTCATTTCCCAAGACTCGCCCGGTGTAACTTTCAAAGTGCCTGTGTCTAATCTCGGGCAAATATTTGCCCTTGGAAGTAACTCGAGCCATATGTTGCTTGTGTCCACTCATTAAATGCTTCCACGTCCGACGTACTGCCCTGTACCATGGCGGCAACTGCGACTTACGAAGTCCGGTGCACACATCGTACGAAAAGCCTACATGCAGTTCCATCGTTCACTCCTTTATTGCGTACGTTCCCGAAAAACGGTCGGACGGTCCATTTTTCCGGTAGAAAGGGTTTCACGTAGCGTCCTCTCGTTTGCACAGCAGGAACGCGGCAAGCTGTAACGTTGGGCAGAATGTCACACAACACCGATGCAACTGTGTGTTGACCCAGGTGGATAAAGGCAATCGAGTTTTCTCACGTATGGGGTACTGGGATGCCACAGTCTACGAATGGAATTTCTCTCCAGTTAATCAAATTGCGAAACATCGAACAGATGCGAACGGTGACTATCCTTCTGTCGCATGCGTTAAATGATTTAGCTTGAACCAGCAGCTGTTGTATCTCCAAACAGAACCTTTCGTGAAAATCTAAAAAGATACAAGAAATTCAACTAGAGCTAAACAGTTTATCTTACGTCAAAGCACAATTCATTAAGCCGTATGCCATGATGAGTTGCTGATGTGAGGTTTTACAAAACTAGGAATTAATGTTGATTCAACGGACACACCGCAAGCAAATAAATGTTTACCAACATTTGCGCGGAGGCCAGATCTCAACGACTTTCCCCTTACCAAAGCTCAGCAAAGAGTATTGAAAGCCTCTCGATTGCTATCAAGAAGGGAATCAATTATGCACAAAGCAATCAAAGCGGCAGGCGTAGTAATCCAATAATTGGATGAGAAATTGATTGATTTTCCTGGACGCGGGTAGAACGTTGCGTCGTTACAGATTCGAAAATAATCTCAATGCCCTATAGATCGTACAGGTTTGCTTACAAGCTCAGATAAACCGCCCTGGAAGGCCCTTGAGAACTACCGTTCACCGCCGTTTCTCATTATTTTAATATCATAATTTGCTTTCCAACCGAGAGCCTAACGAGCCCTGCTCTTGTGAATAATTCTCAATAATGGATTTTGCACCTCTTAACTACTAGTAGGTTCTTCCTGAAAACTTAATCTTATCTTTCTGGCACCGTTTTATCGCTCCCGTCCGAACGTCGTTGGTCGCCGGGGCAAAGACAATTACCAGCCCTCAACACCCGCCCGCCAAAGCAGAAAGGAATGAAATCTTTTCACCTTTTGCATCCCCTCGGTACTGTTACGATTGCAAAGATCTTGTTCCGCAGAAGTCTACCCAACTGGCACCGGCTGGTACCGGGTGGCGATTAGAATTGATAAATTATGAATCAATTGCAGAAGCGAGACATAAGAAGACCGAAGCTGAGGACACCGACAGTCAAGTGCAGCAGCTGCACTTTGGCTGATCCCTTCCCCCCTGAGAAAGGGTTCCCCTGAGCTGTCTGACTAATTTACAACTTCGGTTCACCATACGACTCGAGCGGTCCGGCAAAGCCCGCAAAGTTCCTGCCCGAGAGAAACGGTGAAACCCATCTCCAGTGAGTTAATCCGCTCTCCCGAGTGCCATTAATTAAAATTTACCGTACTGCCCATCTCCGGTCCCTGCATGCGAGGTTGGCCATCGTCACTTTGGCGAGGTGCTTGCGGCGTTCCGGCTGCGGCGTTTGCTCTCTGCAGCGCCGTTAAAGATCGGCACAGTCGAGGAGTTTCACCGTATCAAAGCCATCGAAGGATGCTGTATCAAAATTCAACGTTAATTTATCTTAGGACCTGATCAGCGCTCCATAGTGTTTGATGGACTTTAAAATGTGTGTCACGTTGCTTCGGAAGATATTCAAGCCGATTGCAGTCAGGCTGTGTGTGTCCTAAAAGAAAGATACAAAAGGGTGAAATTAAAAGGAATGAAATAAAACATTTCATTACTTACACTTTGCGAACGAGAAGCACGCAGAAGCAAGCGCGAAAAGATTTCCCTGTGGTAATCTTTTTCCGTGTTGCACCGGCTACTATAAATCAAAAGAAATCGGTAATGACAGCAACCGTCAACGGCTTCGGGCACAAACCACAGCCCCGTCAAAACCGCTCTTCTCAATGTGAACTTTGTTTTGCCAAGGGATTTCTTTGTAGTGCCATTTTCACTCTCCTCCTTACACTACAAGTTGGAGAACATTTTCCCCTCTTCCTGGGACCACGTGACGGTGGAAGTAAAATCTACTGTTTCAAACCGTTTTCCCACCGCTTTCCCACTTCTTGTAGTACTCGGGCACACGGTGAGGTGTACAAGTGTGGCAAGCTTTTTTTTGTGTTAGTTTTATTACTCCGTTTTGATCCACTCGTGGCAATCAACTGCACTTGCTCGTTTGTGCTCGGAAAAACGCAGTCCAGTAGTGCAAAAGGGAGCTTTCTCTTGCGCCCGGCGGTGCTTGATGCAGAAACCAAACGAAAACTACAACTTGAAGTAGCAACTGCAGCTGGAGACTCTGCGACACACAAACTGGTGGAATTTAATATTGTTTAGATTTATTGCAAAGATGGTACCAGAATGGAAAAGATGATTCTGGAGTCTGGCACGAAGAAAAAAGGACGGAAAACAAGTGGACAGTTAAATTATGTGTGCAGGTTGGTGCATTTTTTTTATTCCTAAAGGTTTAGCCATTATTTCATTAGTTCTTAAAAAATCAAGTAATTATAAAACCCTAATAAGAGAGAACTTAAAGCACTTTGAAATAATTATCTCATCTGAAAGATTCTCTCATAAGGAGTTTCGAACCTTGACGCTTTCCGTAAGGGAAGAACTGTCGGTCATGTGTTGGCATGACTTACAGATAAGAATTTCGGAGTGTAACAAATTGAATTCTAAGTTCTATTTGTGGTCTGCGGTGCTCTGGAACGTCTGGCTTTACAATTCCAACTTATAGAAGTTCCTCATACAGGATCCTGCGATTCCTCCAAAAATTCTATGAAATGCGAGTTTCCCATGTCCAATTTTTACTGTTCTTTAACATGATTCAGATTATTAAAGAGTTCTCAGAACATCAGATTGGAAAGTAATTAAAAATTCCAACAAATCACTTTAATGCTTTCCATAAATTCTACAACACGAATCCTGTCACCGGGCAACACCACACACAGTTGAACACCTCCTGATGATGCTTAAATTAATTTCCGAATTATTAAAACTTTCCAATCATAAACATATTCAACGCTGCACCCTCATCCACCCAAAACTCTGTGCACTGCACTGCATGGTGCACAGGATGGAGCGAAAACCTCAAATTTTCCGAGCCACCCAGGCGCTCCAGAGGAAGCTCCAAAAAGCCCGTTTTCGACATGCATTGCAGGTTCATTTCCAACCCACACCCGGACCTGATCCGATTTGCACACTCTGCGCTCGAGTTGATCCGGAACCGACGGACGAAAGCTTTTCCTAAACCTCCTCTCCCCCTACTCCCCCCCCCTTTCTTCTACCCTGGCAAAGCCAGTTCATGAGTAGGAAATAATTATAAATTATGGTCGTATTCATCGGGGTGAAAATAATGCTTCATTTTCACGGCCCGGCCGACTGACAGCCGCAACTGCCGCATCAATTGTCTTGCAAACGAACCCCTAACCACACACACTAACACACATCCACTCAGCCAGACAACGCCACTGGCCGGAATACAACCGGAAAAACTTCCACGAAACGGTTCATTTTGGGGCAGTGTGGCCAGCCCAAAACCGGGAAGGCAAGCATGTGCCGAGATTAACTTCGCTGAATTTTAACCCAGCTGCAGTTCCCGGTAGGGACGGTTACGGGGAAAGTGCGTGAATGATACCCGTAAAGCACACACACACACACACACTCACACAAACATGGTTGATCGTTGGTGAGTGTCTAATGAGTTTTTGAATGGAGCCGCTTGGTAACGGATGATTGGCACACCAGTCCGTTCGTTCCACAGAATTGATGAGCGGCTGATGATGATGATGATGATGATGATGAAGGGGCTATTCTTCCGACAGTTAGCCTTTAATACGGTTAAACTTTTCCTTTCCCGATGTCAGTGTGCATGCAAAAGGCGTGCGAGATGCGATTAAACAGAGCGAACAGGGGCATCAGGCAAACCCCCGTTTAGAACCGCAAGAAGTTCCAACCAGTGAATGGATGCACAAATGGAGCAGGCCCGGACACACAACCACCCATCGGTCACCCAAACTTTAACCCGAGCATTGGCAACCGAACAAAACGGACACACGAATCGAATCGAGATCACGGGAACGCTGTCCCTGCCGATGACGGGGGTTGGGGGGGGGTGGGGGGTGGAAAATTGGAGGGAAAAGTTTCGCTCTTATCACCACCAGACAGGCTACAAATTGGATTTGGTTTGACTGTTCATCTTGTTACGGGTGTCTCGGGTATGCCGGTGTTTGCCGAGGAAGGTTTTGGGCGATAAAACTTTCCCCTTTGGAAACGACGGGGAAATAGATTCGTTCATTCAAAGCATTGCCTCATTTGCATCCATATGACGCGCGCGTGGCGGGAAAAGTTGATACTGGTGTGGCGGGACACCGTCAAACCATGGGCTATTGGCAATCAAAGTTGTTTTTCAAACAACGAAGCTAATAAGCAATCGGAAGCAATCGAGGACGTTTGATGTAACGTTTTATGGTTGATAAAAAGTGAGTTTGATATCGATCTTTAGGTGATCTATTAAAGAATAAATAAGGTGCTCGTCAGCGACCCGTTCGGCACGAGGCGTAGAGGAGCACAGCGAGCTCTTTGTCTGGATCAAGTGTAGTTGAACCTGTCGGAGATCGGATGCAACCGTGGCTGGAGGACTGCAGCCCTGGACCGAGTTTCCTGGAAACGGATTGGCGACCTGGCCATGTCTTGCAGACGTGCTTAGCATTGAGTGAGGCAAGAAGAAGAAGAAGAAAGGTTCTAAGCTCAACCTGAGCGTGTGGAGACACACAGGTAAACGCTCTCAAACAAACGAGAAGCTGTTCTAGGATTAAAATCCTGTGAAACATGGGCCTACATCTATGGTTATATAACTCGATTTGTTTTATCTACACACCTCTCGGAACATTCGTAATTCTGGCATAAGTTCACCTTCGTCGTCATAAACATCTAACAAGGATTTTGGAGAAAAAAGTTAGAAGAAAAATTAAAGTCAATATATAACACACTATTACTGGACATTAAATTTGATGGATTGCAGTTTTTCTTGTTCTTGAGATTTGACGACGCTTCTCTCTTTTACAGTTTGTTGGACAGAAAACTCCTAGACCAACCTTAAAACTTGTCTTTGTCGTTTGTCATTTTCGACAAATCCTGGAGCATCCCCTAAGTCTCCCATCCAGTCATATAACACCTACCGAATATTAGTATGTTGGGTTATCTAGTTCGATGGCTAAAAAGAGTATCTTTGGTTGTTTGGCATCAGACAGAAACCTTTTATATACATACATGTCTAGAAATTCTTTCTTTGAAACATTTCAGGAACTTTTTCACAAATAAATATTTGACGTATGTATACCCCAAGCATCTGAATATCTCAAGCACGAATGTTTAATAAAAACATACCATCTGTAAATTGAATTTCACAAAGAAACATTCTTTGAGATCTCAATATAGATGGCTTCTATTTAACAAATGAAACACCAGATGGCAAACCTCAAGCTGGACACGCTTGACAGATTTTAAAGCATTGAATTTCAAATGTAAATCATACAATATCCTTGTCCGTCAGTCCTGCTCCGTCCTCTGAGCCGTAACAAGGCCGGATATCTCTCGCTTACCGGCTAAAAAGTGTGTGGTAACGTAAAGAATGTAACTAGAAAGATCATCCAACCAGTCAAATACTTTCCCAAAGCTTTTTCTCGGCCTACGTGGGCTGAAGAGATCCGAAGCACACACACTAAGAGATGATCCCAAATCCTCCTCATCGTACCAGACTCCCCCGAAAAGCAAACATGAATATGCCGGAAACGTTTGAAATTATTTTACATACCTTTTATTACCGAGTGTGTGTGTGTGTGCCTATGCCTCTGACTGGTGTCTTTCTACTGCAATGTTCTTCACTTTCACCACTTCTCGTCCACCAGTAACAGCAGCAGCCACAGCCGTACCCGGGGAGTGAAATTAGGATGCACATTTTATTGCCACATTCCGGCACATGCTTTCGGGGTGAGAATGCACCGTAGAATGTGAGGCATGCGGCAGCATACGACGCCATGCCGCTGCTCGTCGTTGGTTTTATTAAATGCCCAGGCGCACTGGATTTCCGGTTTTCTCTTATAACCTTTCGCAAACTACCTTCCCCGCACATGACACCATGCCGGGGAGCTTTTTCTTATCCTCGATTACACCGCAACTCGTTCGTGTCTGTCATAAATGTCTATTACCCGCTTCCGCATTCCCCCATTCCGCAGCAACCGCAGAGGGGACGGAGCGTGGTAAGGAGCTGGCAGCACAGGGAGACAAATATGAGGTAAAGAATGTCACCAGCTTCATTTCCGAGGATCATTCCAATTCAATCCATAAAACGAACCATTGTCATTCTACCATCTGGTGTCCCGTGGGAAGGGAACGTAAGCTGCGTCACACAAAGATGCCATTTCGCAATTGAATTGAAATTGAGCGCTCTGTTGGAAAACTACATTCATTCCATAATCGTTTTCCAATCTACACCGGTCGGGTTTTGGAGGACGTATTGTGTTGTTTGATTATTGATTTTAAAAGATGATCGGTTCCCGGGATTTCTTCCTATTTCTATAGGGTTAACCTCTTGCCGCAGGTTGTGTGACGATTTAAGGAAGTTGTTGAGTTCAACTACTCAATTACTCTGAGGACAAGAAGTCTTGATGGAGTCTACTTGTAACAAGAATCTCATCTTCACTCTTCTCGAACGCGAAAAATCTACCATTTGCATAGTAAAACGGCACAGAAACGCACCGCTTACACCATGACCATACACGTACGCTTCACTTAACGCAGCTATGTCGTTACTATTACCATAAATTGTGCACTATCATCACCGGCACTGTGGGCACCTTTCTTTGCATCACCAATTCCAACTCGCTCGGCGCTATTTGTTTTACCCAGCCCGAGCGTCAACCTTGGTGCTGCACCGTACCTTGGCGTTCGGGCGGCCACCCAATACGTCTAGAAATTATCATCCGCCAGGTAATGCACGAGAGCGCTCCGCACTCGGTAAGTGGATGCCCGTGCAAGCAGCGCAGGCACGCAGTAATTGAATTTTCCATAACTGCAAGAATGGAAATTGAATTTTTACAAGCGTGTGAGATAAATGTAAAACGATATCGAAACGATTTACTTCACCATCAGCCAGTGCGGTAAAAGGTGGAAGAAGTGTGGATCGTACAAGCGTTAGGTAGTATTTAATTTTATGAGCTTGAACTGAACCTAGTTTATTTGTATCGTGGGGCATTTGCTCGTTTGTTTTCATACTAATGCTTCTAACAGAGGTGTCACTTCTCTCAGGAAGACTTTAAGTTTGGGTTTTAACCATCTGTATCGAAGTAAGTACCCTGGTTACACTGACAAGCAATTGATTTGACATTAGCAATGTCACGTGTTCGAGCCTAGTGCTGACCTGAAAGCAACTGCTTCTGACCTGAACTGTTTAAATAATGGTTAAAGTATTACCGGTCTCTAAGCACTTAAAAACAAGTATTCCAAGGGAATCACCACCGCTTTTCTTGTTTGTTTTATCACAAATTAATAACAAAATATATGGATAAAATCCAGCCATAAAACCTCAAAAGCTCTGTAATTCTTTTCCGTAAATCCCATCCTTACAAAGACATTCATTCTTAGACTCCTATCTTCTGTGCTCCATCTTAACAGCGTGCTTAAGAATAGAACCAACACTCACTCCCCTTCGGCAGAGAGAAGGAAAACAATCTTGTATCTTCCCCCTCTCCCCCGGGGAGCCCTTAGGGGCCAATGATCGAGTGGCCAAATGGCAAACGGTAAAGCTTCCTCCCTTAAGACCATTCAATTTACGATACGCATGGATCAGCACTACACTATCAGTACACACCCTCCCCAAGCGCGTAAATAAACAGGTAGAAGAAGCAGCAGCACAAACACATCCTTCACAGTGAACACAAGCACCAGCAGCAGAGGCCGGGATCGACCAAGGACACATAAAGTTTGTGTCGCAGCACCGAGCACTGTTATTTTACATTTTAATTAAAAGATATTTATGAGCTCCTTTCGGTCCTTTCGGAAGTCGTCTTATCCTTCCTCTCTCCAAGGATTGACAAAAGAGGTGTATGGAGCAAATGCGCAATCCACACAGCCTCCGCCAGGATGGCCTCAGGGTACCAAGGGGAGGGGCAGCAAGGGGGGGGGGGAGGAGGCATCCTTAAACTGGAATCACATTACCGTGCACGACACCACCTTTTCGTACAAGGTGCTGGATGCAAGTGGTTAAGAGTTCAGCATTCTTATGCGTCCCTCTCGTCACTTCTCGTTCTGACACCTAGTTTGAAAGCAGGACAATGACACACACAGATACTCGCAAACGTTCACCATACACACGAGTATGTTTATTCGTACTTGAGCATTGTGAATGAAAGATGGATCCTCGCGCTTACCACTCATTACAAAACAGAAGCGGAGTGGAATGGGGCAGACAGACACACGCGGTTCTACTACTTCAAAAGCTTTGGCAACCACAAAACCCTGACATGTGTGCGTGCGTGTGTCTCATCACGGTGGATTCGAGGTTAAAGATTGCTTTTGTCCGCTTCTAAAAGAAGAAGATGCTTCTTTGAAATGGAGATGGGTGAAGCAATTCTGGTGGAGTGCTGGGAGTTTCTCTTGTTATCTAAGCGGGTAGAATAATTTTCCCCCCTCTCCCCTCCAAACCAGACAAACAAACACCCCCTGCGCAGGACGCCCAACATCAATGGCACGTCAAACTCGCCTCGCCAGATGAAGATGCCGAACTTGTAATCCTTTAATTACGCGAACGAGATGTATTTGGTAACATGGTCTCGTGGCTTCCAACGGAGGTGTGAAATTTGCGATTGTAATTTACACCTTCCCCCCACCCCTCGGCGAACCGAGCGGTAAAAGCACAGCTCAAGAGGCGCACGTTTCGGTGCGCGATAATTAAACGGTGAAGAGGACACCGGCATTCGCGTGTCGTGTAGCAGCAATAGCGCGTTTCGTTATGCGTTTTATGTTAATTAAAGGGAAAAGTGAAACCTATTACATGGTGGCGTTGTTTCTTTTCGCATCGTTCAACGATTCGTGGAATTTTCTCATTTAGAAAATTCTTTTCTTTGTCTGAAAGAATAGAGCAAAATGCAGCATTAGCTCAGATTTTAACGAACGGGAGTGACATTTATATCCCTTAGCGTTACCCATCGCAGTGCGTTCTGTCCGGATGGTCTGGTTTTGATCGCCTTTGCTTTCCTTCCACTCACGAAATGTCTGCTACTGGACCGGGGCACACAGCATCCACCTATGGTGCTGTCTAACAGAGGGAAAGCGACAATCACTCAACCGCTGCCGGGGATCTTACACCACCACCACCACTGGCTGGCAAGTTGTATTTTGTTGCCAGCAAAAGGCCACCGTCGGATAGGATCTGTCCATGGCTTTGGACTGTTCTAAGAACGAAGGATGTCTGAAGGGCTGTGAGGAGAGAAAGTATGGGCAGCAGCAATAATGCATTGTAGAGTGCATCGCAGCGCTGTGCCGTAAGCATGTGAAGCACGTCAGTTGACAATGACGACGACGACGACGACGGAAAACGGTTGACGATGGTGACGTTTCGCTCAGTGCCGCGTCCCTGCCCGTGATAGCAGCACGTTGAGCTTGACAGTTTATGTTGCCTGATAAAAACCTTTTCCCTTTCATGGTGGATTTCGTTTCGGCCTTTTCTGTCACTGCTTTTGTTGCGGCAGGATCGTTCTGTTCTTAGTGCTTGTGTGTCGTTGGTGCAACGATGCATCGATGTTCAAGGTTTCATTAGACGGTTTGGAAATGTCCTGGAGCGAGGGCACATTACTTAGAAGGCGGGTCAATTAAGTCAAGTACGTAAATAGTGAGCACGATAGTACATTAAAGTGAAACTAGATGGTTTAGATGCTAATCCGGTCACAAGGGAGAGTTAAATTACAACAATGGAGTTTTTTACATAGCACTTTATAATCAATAAAACTTTATTAAAGACGATTAAACGTTCAAACTTTAGATTGTACTCTAATACACAAATCAGAGAAAAACAGTTTACAGCTCGATATTACCTATGGTAGAAACGGGAACTGAACTCGATTCAACGTTGCAGAAGATATACCCCATTGGGCTTGAGAACAACTTCTACATGAACTTACCCTGTGCAACAAGGTGAATAAAAGCTGCAAAAAGCTCCCCGCAAACGCGTATCAATAATTATTCTCAAATAACAACAATTTGTTCTTCTTAAAAAAGTTTAGAATTATTAGCGTTTTTCTGTGAGTTGTACCATGTTTCACCGTCTTTTTTTTGTCACTATCGATAAAAAAGCACAACCTATTGATGCTTCTCAGAAGCTTCGTATCATATCAATCTGCTGTGCTCTCCTAACCAACACGTTCACCGCGACCGATTGCCACTGAAAGGCAACGATTGCGGTCAGCATGATAGTTTCGATTCCGAATGAAATGCCACCGAACTGAAGGATACAAAAAAAGCCCCCAAATTTCCAAATTCATGATCTAAAAACACTAACAGCCACACACACACACAACCACAAAGGACTCTCATTGAACATCATGTTATCTCAGTTGAACTGATCGCTTTACTCGTTGAACACGATCGGCACGGATTCAAAAGGCGAACCGAAAATGCGAAAGCATGCCTTCCATCGACCACTGTATGTGTGATTGTGTCCCTGTGTGTGCGTGTGTTCCACTGCTGCTAAAATAAGACTTTTTCACCGCTCCGTTTCGGGTGCCCCGACCGACATCTCTCGGTTTGCCTTTTGCACTGCAACTGCTGCGGTTCCACACAGTTCTTGTAAATCGTTCTTTCCACCACTCGCCTCAACCCATCGGGACCTGTTGGACAAAAAAAGCCACACTTCCGGTCAAGTGGTTTGAACGTGTCCCCCCCCCCCCCCCCAAACCCTACCCTGGACACGAGCGTCATAAAAGAACCGTACCGACCGAAAAGGCTGGATCCGTGTAGCCGGACGCATCATCGCCTAAATCTCCACCTCATTGCACACAATCCTCGATGAATAGTTGAGACGGAGTGTGCAGTTCACCCCCCCCCCCCCCCCCACCGTCTCGGAACAGTACGCAATCCCGAGGTATCACCCCCGAAAATGGCTGGACGTGCACACAAGGGGGCAGCTGCGAATAAAAACAAAATACCACTTAACGCCAACGAGAATGATGCGGCGGACTAGTATCGCTGGCCAAAAACCAACCTTCTAATGCTTTTGCAGGATCTTTTGTGGCCGTTTTCTTTCGCTAAAATTGCTACAGTTTCTTTCGTGGTGGTTTGCTACCACTTTGGCAGCTGAGCCTGGGCCAAACTTCGAGAAGTACCACATTGGTGGCATCGATCTATCGATCGATTCTGCTGGCGAATCGGCCGTGGTGAATGCCAACAATTTAATGAGTCTATTTACGCCCGAACATTTATTGGCTGTCGAGTTGGTTGGGACTTAAAACTGAGAACAAAGAAAGCTGAGGGACGACATCGTGATGAGTCTACGGCTTCTGGCAACGGTAGCAACCATCGTTTGTGGCCTTATTGTGGACTATTTGCTAACCGATTGGACAGCCAATTCGTTGTGAAAGGATTTATCCGCCTCTGCAAAATGAAACTGTTCCAACTTAAACATTAAACTATCTATCTTTATCTCTGATGTTCGAGCTAGTGATGCTGATGCTCATCTATTGCAACAAATTTTCCAACTTCCAAAAGCTGGTAATGTTTTCCAGGAGGAAAAAAGGAACAAACCCTAAAACAACGTACTGCAAACCTCGTGGCATGTTTTTCTTAAGCAATTTCCACACAAAAATCACTCTTCAAAGCTTGTCTTTCCACCCTCTCTCTCTCTCTCTTTCTCTTCGCAGTGCCGTAGTCCTTCGGCACCGAGAACCTCGAAAAACCGATCCCATTAAAACGAGACTTTCCCTGAAACCGAAAATACGCCTCCGGCTAAAGGATGACGCTTGCTGCTGTTTTCCCTTTTTTTTGCGCTAATGGTCTCCCGCGTGTGGCACTGAAACGATGTCGCACGGTTGTCTGCTTTACGTACCGGCCACCCTACACGTGGCGCATATTTCCACCCCAGTTTTTTATTGTGAACTACAAGACCAGTCCTTTACACCCGCTGCCTTCGCCCCTCAATCAGGTCCCCCCCCCACCCCCCCACAAGGAAGTTGATCGGATTTTTGCTGTTTTGCCCGTCTGCAACGATGTCATCATCATTTCTTCGGTCCGTTTGTTTTGATGCGGTCGTCCCATCCATTGGGTCGTAAAAACCGATCACTCCCGCCATCCGATGGTACTGCTTTCTCAAAGGTGATAAGACGGCGCGGACATCGCTCTTCCAAGCGAGCAGGAAATGGGACGGAAATAAGGGCGCGCGCGCGCTCGAAACCACAAAGCGATGAATATTTTGGGTTAGTGAATGTCCATGTTTTTGGGTGCTATCAATCTTGGAAGCTTTTTCTTGAAGCTTTTATGGAGCAGCACACGCGATAGATGCTAGACATTGCGACAGGATGGCCCCGTCTTGGAAGAAGTAGCTTGTTAATTGCCCTTTAAAACCGGGAAATGACACTTGATCGAAAATACGTGCCCGGGGGAAATTGTTCTTGCCCAAGTTAAACAAGATTGTGGGTGTAATGAGATCTGGAAGGCTCATTGAGCAGAAGAAAGTGTTTTCGGCTGGTCGAGATTTTGGAAAGCAAAACTGCGTCGTTGGAATAAAATAAGGATTAAACTAATTGGAGGAACATGTCCCAAAAAATCTGATGGACTAGAGGGAGGACTAGAGTGAAACTACAAGCTACAGATGGTGCCAAGTTATTTTATGTAGACGTAAAATAAAGCATTTGGGGACATTTCGCAAGAATCTTTTAAACCTATTAAAGTCCTCTAAGTCAGATTATAATAAACATTTTAATCAGTTACTTGACGTTTACCAGAAGAGTTGCATCAAAGCAGGACTCTGCAAACTATGGCTCGTGAGTCTAAGAACCCTGGGAAGTCTTTTCGGAAGTTTCAACTAAAGTGATTGATTAAGATATTTTCAAACATTTTGTTAACAAATAACTTAAAACTTTATTGGAAACATAACTTAACCCTTGTACCATTAAACCAAATAAAGTGTCAATAGCCTCGCTCCAAGAGATCGGTAATATCTTGTAGCTTAAACAAAATCTCTACATTCTCCATTATTCGTGTTGAACCATCATTCAAAAGCGCACTCACAAAAAAGGGGCCACTTTTGAAGCACGTAAAAACATTTGTCAAACAATGCAATCTCAAATAAAGACAGCAGCATCACAGCAGCAAAACATTCCAGTTGCCAGTAAGCCAGTACACCACACTAGAGCAGACAAGCAAACAGGCAACGAAACCAGCCAATAAGCTGGTGCAACCCTCATGTGAGCAGTTCGCGGTGAAAAGTTGCCGGCGCTAATGAAAACCGCCGGCCCGGTACGTGGCCATTTTCACGAAACGTGCTTTTTCGTGCCAAACACACACACACACACAGAGTCTACCTACAATCTACACAATCCTTCTACCGTTCTATCCCTCTGGCCTTATTCCTCCTTTTACCTCTCGCAAGTAATGTGTGTTGTACCAAAAATGTCTTCAGAATGCAACTGTGTTTCTCTTTCTTTGTTTTTTTTTTGTTGCTAAACACAAAACAACACCAACAGCAACGATTTAATGTTTTATAACCATGATCATGACCGTGATGATGATGATGATGATGACGCTACTACTATTACAACGGACCCATGAACTGTTCAAATTTTACGAGCTGCTAGCCAAAAATTAATGGCATTCGTCATCAGCCGTCCTCCAATGGTGTGTGCTGTAGTGATGGGGAGGTTCGTTCCGAACCTACTAGATTCCATCAAGGGAACGATTTTGTTCACTTTATACGTCTTGTCTCGTTTCTTAATTTGCTCTGCTTCTTCTACTTCTTGAGTGGCAAAACAACCCAGTAGGGTCAAGGCCTAATTGTGACTGTGGATTTTTAATCCAGCGTTCGGGTGGTTGTGACCCATTAGTGATGGACAGCTCCGGAGACACAGGTCTACGCCGCTACCAATTAGACCACCAAGCCACCCCAATTGGTTTTGCTTATTAACGTTAAAGTTATGCAAACGTTTCAAAAAATAGGTTGAAGTTAAATAAAATCAAAAAAGAATAGTTGTTCCAATTAATTAATTAATAAATTTAAACGAAGAAGAAAATCCATTATAAGATATTTGGAAATAAGTAAGTCTTAGTTTCCTTTTCGATACGCTTAAAACTGTACCCAAATGAAGTTAATGTGAAAATATTGTTTATTGGGCAGTAGAGAAACTTCTGTAAAAGATTGATTGAGATTGAACCTACTAGCTTTGTTCCGTTCCTTTCCGTAACGAAACTGGTTCCGTTCCGCAAAAAAAACAGCGAAACTTTCCCCTCGCTAGTGTGTTGCTCCCAATTCCCATCCGTGCTGAGATGTTTTAATATTCTTTTTTTTTTGTCTTGGGTTACCGTTGTACGTACGCGACTCCCGCACACCGTAAAAACGCAAATAAAATAAAACCCCATTGCATTGCATTGCACGGCCCGGAAAGTTTGGCGTGTTGCATTCATAATAATAACACTCGTACCGCTCCTGTGTGCTCCCAGTCGGGGGTGAAGGGAGTCTCGGAAAAACTATAAATTTCCCTCCACCGCTGCTGCGACGGGAGAGCTTTCCACCGTACACGGTTCACGTACCGTGTGCGCAAAACCGAAACATAAAATCCATGCACACGTATGACACAATGCAGAAGAAATGGTTCCCCTCTCTCTCTCTCTGTCTGTGTTTTTGGGGATGCCAAACGTGTGAGTCAACATAAAAATAAATCCCCACCCCGTTCGAGCGTCGGTGAGCAGTCCGATATCACTCACGTGCCATACGAACAGCATCAGCAGCAGCAGCAAAAGACCGCGTCCAGGCAAAAGCAATACTGTTACTGTGCCACTGTGCTTACTTTGCTGACGTTTGTACGCCCGGGTCTCTCCTCCCCCCCCCCCCCCCCCTAAGTGGCTCGGGCTTTGTCCCAATTGCCAACAAATTCCAACGGGACAGGCAGATAGACCGACACGGCACCGCACAGGCCGCCAGCCGTCCTGTTTCACCTTGATCTTTTTATTCCCTAATGTTACCTCGCTGCACATAAAGTATGATAGATACTGGCCGGGTATAGTGGGTGCGACATTATGCACTGTATGGTTTGCTGGTTGCACACTTTTTGCACCCTAAAAGTACAACACAACAACAAAAAACCGACTGCAGACCAGCAACAATCAACTGCAATAAAACATGCAATGAAAAATATTGCAAATGGTTGCGACTCACATTTTCGGGAAGGATTACTGCTGTCCTCCTGGTTTTTTGGAACCACCGAGCGAGATAAAGAATGAAACACGCGTGTTTTTTTGTTGTTGCTGTGTTCACTATCGTGCCACACACTCAATTGATTAGGCTCGTTTTTTTCCCAGGGTGCCATAGTTTAGCCTTTATGTCATGTGTGCGGTCCAATTTAATAGAGCGCAGCGGCGTACAGAGCGGTACAACAAAATGACCGTTTGCACACAAATCATCTCCTGCCCCGTCGTGGCGGAAAGGAGGGGGTGGGGGGGGGGGGTAGCCCTTATCGCAACAATAAGTTACAGCGCGTGCAATGAATGAAACGGTACCGGCACACACAAAGTGCAGGATATGTTCAGGTAATTGCTGCATCCGATTTAGTGTTGCTTCATATGAGTTGTAGCTAGAGTTTTGTTTTAATTTGTCACTTTAAAAGAGTAATCGTTTTAAAAGTTTCGATGATTAAAAAAAAAAGGAAAAACAATTCATCTGAAATATTTCTTCCAAAAAACGCAGCAAATTAAAAGCAACAATTAAAAGTAATTGCACTAACAAAATATATTTCATCCCCTTTTTTTAAACTTCGAATTCTTTTCCACTCGTTGGTCTATCGAATGCCACCCCCGATGCAGTGAGCGAAATTTAATGCTTTCAATTAAAATGAAACGCTTTTAGTCGTGCCAGGCTTAATCAAAGTTTCAAATTTCCCGTATCGCCCCGAAGCGGTGGTATCGTTTCATTTTCGTTCTTTTTTTTATTTTTCTCTTTTAACATTACAGCCGTTCTAACGAAATAAAAAAAAAGCTCTTTTCCCAATTTTGTGCCATTACTCATTCGGTTATTTGTGGGAGAGAACCATTTTATCGATCCATCATATTTTATGCGTTGTTCTTTTCAGTAAGTGTACTTTTTGCTTACATTTAAAAGAATCAGTAAAATGAAAAGCATTTAATACGCTTTCGGCTTAATGGATGCGCCTGGTCTTTTGTAAAACGTGAAAGCGTTTGAGCGTTTGGCATGAATATTTGTGTTCAATATTATCCAGAATTATATTAAAGTACATACTCTCAATGTCCTTCTCGTTTCCATTCGTCTTCACCAGTTGTTGGTAATTCCTACCAATCATTTGTTATTTTTCGCAGTTCCAACAACTCGGATTTTCTGTTCTATTTCCCCTTGTTATCTTCGCTTTTTCGTGCAACTCTATATTCTTCCTTTTATATCTTTCAATTCTTTCATTTTTCTTCTCTTGTTTTGTCTCATTTGTTTTTTGTATCTTTTTTCTTGTCGTTTGTTCTATTGTGTTATTTGTTTACAGATGGGGCCTGTTTTCCTGGCAGAGCCTTTCTGTATGTAACGTTAGGGATTAGTTTGTTTGAAAGCTTTATTCCAAGAGGCAAAAACTGATTTAATAAAATAGCAAAAAGAAACCCATTAAATGAGCAACCTTTGTTAAAAATAATATATAAGGATGACACAAAACTATTCACAAAACAAAGTTACAACGCTAAGCGAAAAGTTTTAAGGGTCGGCATGAACTTCCACCAACTCTTATTAGCTCCATTTAGCGTTGCTTTTTGTTTCCCTTTTTACATCACGCTAAAACACCCCACACAAGGAGGCAGATACGCGAGTGAAAAACTTTTCCACCAGCCAACCGTTTCCTGCGGTTTAGCCGTTTCGCCGTAAGCTGTGGAAAGAAAATTTCTTTCCCAAACCTTACCTTAAGCGGATTCCCATTCGAACCGGTCACTTTGATGTTGCCAAGTTTCGTTTTTGATGATGAAAGCACTTTTCCTCTCATTCTTGGGCATAGTTTCCCATACTACCAGCTAAAAGAAGCAGAAATTAAATATTAGAGTGTGTGTAAAATAATGCTGACTCGGTACGGCAGTACACAATAAATACTTTAAATTCATAAGTGTCACCCCCCCGCGCGAACTGATGCATTCGTGCCGCAGCACAAACATCGTCAGCATCCATCCGTGCCAACGTGGGCACAACGGCATACGTGGCACAAATCAAAACAACGGAAGCTCGGTCCCGGCGCATATCAAACGATTTGTGGCGCCTTGCGACAGCACACAGACCTTTGATTTGTTGTTCCTTAGCGCTTCACGTGACGCGTTGGCATCCGGTGTCGAAGCCGGCCTTTACATAGGTCATGGCAGTCCATGCAGCGGCGGCGGCGGCGGCGGCGAAAGAACCGTATTCAGGTGCTCCGGCGAGCGGTTCCTCAAGAAGCAGTGAAGGCTCTGCAACGTTTATGCCAGACACGTTCAAGCGTCAGACCGGTGCTGGCGGTTCTTGGCTGCCAGCGCAAGCCTCCCGTCAACTGATTTATTACGCCACCCACCCCACGTGGCCAGTTGGTGGAAATTGCCTATGGCCGTCCGATGTACAACAGAAGAATTTGCGCAGAACTTCGCAGAGATGCTGCATTTCAGCAAACAAATCAGAATACACAAAGACATCTTAAAGAAAATATTGCACTAGAAATCTTTGTAACAATCCGCTTCATTTGGGGGAAGAAAATCAGTCTGAAATAAATAAAACCTTCATCAATCAACAGAAGCTGTACAAGTCTTTAACTCACCAAAACGAAAACAACTAGCCATCAAGCCTGTTAATGGTGCGCTTACTCTAACGTTCACTTTCCATTATCACTGGGCTTTAAAACCCATCTGCCCTATCAAAAGGCGAAAATCTCCTGCTCGTAGGAAGATAATTTATTATTTTTTCCACCATCCCCTTTTGCCTGCCTTCATCAGGGACTCTCCTTCCTTCCCAAAAAAAAAATTAAATTACGCCCTCGTGTTTTTCCTACGAAAATCTTTGGCGCTCATTGGCATGGCCCTTCTGTGTGTCCACGCTGCCGTGCTAAGTGACATTGAATTTTCGGCAACCGATGAACGATTAATTTTCCCGGCTAGCACCACTTCCGAGAAGTGCCCTGGGAGTGACCTTCAAAATTCGAACCGATACAGGCTAACTTACTGCCACTTCCATCGAAAAGGGCAACGATGGTAGGACGGCCCTTCCAGAGAAAAGACACGCCACGGCTTTAACGTGCTGCGGGAGCGCCAGAAGCGCTGAAAGGATGAATGGTATATGGGAATTAATTTCATCACCTCATAGACAACGCGCGGCGCGGCCCGCAATCAATTCCGGAACTTTGTGTCCACACACACACACGCACACCCCGCGCCAGTGCTGTCAATGTTCAATCCACTAGAATCAACGACATCGTTAGCCACTTCCTGCAAGTAAAAAAAAAGCAGAAGGGATCGTGCCACGTGCCCGGACGTTTTCCTCTTGGAGAAACTGAGAGGAAGACGTGGTGGTGATGTTTTCATGGTGTTTTCGACCATACTTACTTACTTTCGCTCCGAGCGATGGTTGAAGATTTATGACTCAATCAATTGAAAGTGTCTTCAAGTCGATGTCGATGAGGGACGTGGAAAGGAATCGTTCCCACTGTTTTTTTTCGGATTGTGCTTCACCGCGGAAAAGGCAACTGAAAACTGGTGATAACAGCGTGATGGCAATTCACTCGATTGCATCTACCCGGACCAGGAGTGTTCCCGGTATACTACTCTTTTCGGTCAATTCGGCTAACCACGGCTGGAAACGCAGCAGTTCACCCGTAGTAATGTGCCTTTGTTTCGAGCTGTCAGCCATTTTTATTTGGCTAGTTTTATTAAACCGTCTCCCGTGTCCGTGAATGTACCAAACTGGATTGCTAGTGTCGTTCTGCTGACAAGATAAGCAACAGCAACCGATCCTTCCCGTTCACCTGCTTATCGATGATGGGTTGATCGGAAAG
>KB671872.1:0-12233 GCA_000349105.1 Anopheles epiroticus
GCGTTCGAACCCGGTTTATCGATGGAGGAGCTGACAACTCGCCTAAACACCAGACGAACCTCCGTGTGATGTGTTACTCCGTGATTTGTTTTATAATGTTTTTGTTTAACACTGTATTGTATGTTGCTATTCTACGATATTGATTGGGCCACGTGGTCCGTCAATTTTTAATAAACAATAAACAATAAACAATACATTTAAATGTCATTATTGCAACGAATGAAGAAAAGCCGTTTTGTAATATGCATTGCATACATTTAGGCGCTGAAATTTGTTATTTGAACATTTGAGAAAAGAATCAATAATTATCCTGCATCTTAAATGGGTCAAATAACCAATTTAGTCTAAACCATATCACTCGTTTGTTTGTTACACCATCAATATATCTATTTATCGATGCTCGATGTTTTCAATGCAACAACATGAATCTTTCCGATCCATTTGCCATGAGTCTGTGGGAAAAGCATTATTGCTCGGGTCCAACATACCATTAATTAGAAATTCCCAGCGCATTCCCGCTTCCATCCATTTGCTTTCCAAAATTCCAAAATAAACAGAACACAAATCCCGGTAAGCGGACAACCATTATAACGGCGGCATAAAAAATAAACAACATCCCTTCTTGCTTCCTTGTCGTTCCCCACCAACAGCTACATGACCACAGGGAGGAGAAGTGGAACAACAAATGGCAAAACAATTCGAAACATTTGCCCGACAACCCAAAACCCGGGTGCATCTTGACAATGTGACGCGAGAGCTTGGAAGGAAAATTCCTCATGCTGGCATCTAAGATGGTTGGCGTTCTTTTTTCCGTCCTGTGTTTCCCGTGTGGGCCCTCCCAATTTGGTCGTAATCGATTTTTCAACTTCAGCCACGGCAACCAATGCTTGCCAGCACTCCTAATGCACTCGCTCCTGTTGCGAATGCTATAAACAGAATGGTTTACGGAGAAAATTGGCCAATTAAAAGCAAATGCCCGGAAGCTTTTTATTTCCTTTCGGATTGGTAATTAAATGATGTTGTTGTTTTATCTGCTCCGTGTACAGTTTTGAGATGCTTCAGAAGCTCGACCTTTTTATATATGTTCTCGGCAATGCAGCAACAGCAACGATTGAACCAAAATGACAGACTGAAAGCTTTTCCTGCCTTAGCGCGTAGTATATTTATGTTGCGTCGCTTTAAAACCTTC
Organism: Anopheles epiroticus; assembly: GCA_000349105.1. NCBI lineage: Eukaryota > Metazoa > Arthropoda > Insecta > Diptera > Culicidae > Anopheles > Anopheles epiroticus. The sequence goes on from KB671872.1 coordinate 1,190, forward strand.
GCGCTCTGTGCCGTGGCATTAGAATGAATGAATGGTGCACACGTTTTGTTTATGGTGCTTGCCCTGCCAACTCAACTGTGCGTGTGACTGTGTAAGCTTTTTGTTTTGGCTGCGGGTCGGCGGGTCCACTGATGGATGCGCTTTGCTGCAGTTCCGTATCGAAACGATTGAGCGATTTTCGTGGGATTTGTTTTCGCCCGTCGCACAGTTCGGTTTTATTTATGGTTATGTGAATTTGGTGATTTTTGCATTGCATTGAAAAAATAAGTGCAATAAATCTAGTGTTGTGCACTTTGCTCAGTCTGGCGTTCCTTCATGCGCATGTTTTGCGTTTCAAAAGCTTTTGAGCGTGTTTTACGGACCATGGCTTATAATGTTTGAATATTCGTATCAGTTTTATTTTGTTTTGGATTTAGAATGTTTTTATTGTTTGTGAACGTTTCAACAAGAGCAGGATGTTTAACCTAAATCTTAGTTCAGCATTCAATTTCATTATTTTTTTATTTACTGTGTAAAATTGCTCATGTAAATGGCATGCGCTTAAAGTAAATTGCAAATCAAACTAACAGCAAAAAAGGTTAAATTAAAGCATAGGTAAAACAAAACCAATGCAAGAGTATCTGTTTCCCATTTGTTACTGTCACGAAGTTGCTGCAAGCTAGCCCGGGATGGTTAAAACTGATAGAATCTGCCAAAAACTATTTTCAACTTTTCATAGCCTTTCAGTCCTGCATGTTTTTCGTAAATATATCACTACCTATGCCACTGCACGGGTAGATAAAGTAAAGGTAACGTGGACAACCAGAGGTCAGCCAGCAAAGCAGTGGCCACATGCCAAGTTCAATGTGAAACTTTTCTGTTGGCGTACAAATTAAATCCGCTATCGATAGGAGTCGCACACCGAGAGAAAAGGAGGCGGATAGAGAGTGGCACGGTTGTGTTTTCACTGTATTTTAAACTCAGTCTGGAGTTTATCGTGGTCATTGCTCGCAGCTCACGATTGGATAGAGACTTTTGCTAGCCGATAGAAGGTTTGTGTGTTTTACTTAAACATTTGCATTTGTGTGTTTAATGAATACTTTTAGAGACGAAAAAGGAAGTTTATAAATTAACTGGAATTATTTAGTTTTTTTAGCTCTGTAATATCGAACGAACCAAGAGACGTTTCTCCACACTGGAAAAGAAAATGAAAATCACAAAGGTACAGGTCCATCCATCTCCAAATGCTCAACCATTTCTGAGTTTTTGGTTAATAATGCAGAAGCCAATATTCTATATACAATGCTATCGCCCACCAAATCTACCCCTCACTAAGCCATAAAGTTTCTAGATGAGCGACTTTTCAAATTTCCGTTCAACAAGACATCAACAACATCAACTTCCTGCATTGCATAACGCTCGATTTAGTATGAGTACGCCTTTGGCTGCTGGTGTGCCGGGAATTCCGGGAATTAAAGGGCGGTAAAAGGTCGTAAAAACCACTCGCTCAACTCGGCCCCTGTCCGAGCGCCCCATCCAAGTTATGCCTGTAGCCTTTCTTACCTCTTTTCCAATTCCCACGAAACCAGATCCATCCCCCACTTTCATGTACCATTACACCCATACGTGAAGTGTTGCCAGCACTAAATTTAACTTCAATTTCGTGCGCAAAGATTGTGATCTTTGAAATCTGCACGTCGTTAAAAATGGATACTCGAGGAAACACTTGGGTAAGGGAGAGAGTCAGAAGAAAAAAGTTGGAAAACGAAAGTTTTGAATTTTCCAACCCTTCCATGCTTGCTTCTATCTGCTGTCCTTGTTTCTCTTGTCTTCGTTTTTATTGTGTTTGTAGAAGGGTGGGAAAGAGAGAGAGGGAACGGATGGAAAAAGTTATGGATCGATGCTGCTTAACCTCGCACGATTTGTTGCCGCTGCTGGTGCTGTGGCGTCTTGGTTCTGCGATTGTTGAGCGACATCGGATGTTTGGATGATTGCGGATACAGGGTTAGAATTGAAAGTTCAAAAGTCGCACAACCGCACTGACATCGGCGATCCGTTGATGTACATTTCCGATACGACGGTGGCAGCATCATACCCCATTTTTTCCTGTTGTTCGAAGCCGCACTAACGGTTGATTGCTTCAATTCGGGCGAGGGGGAGTTTATTCCTTCTCTCTTGCTTCTGTTCGCCCACGAATCGGAAGCGAACACAAATCGAGCGGAAGATGTACAAGAATGGGTGGTACATTTATTTTTTGTTGGTCTGTCAACAATATGTTTAGCGCGATCCAGGGATAACCGCTGCTCTTAGTTCTTTAGATTCATCTTGGATGGGGTAGTATTGTTTGTTTGTAAGATGGTTGAGATGAGTTTTCTGGAAAGATTGTATGGATTTTTTATCCATAAAAAGTATCCACACTTACAAAGATAAAATTATTTCCTTACATATATTATTAAATTAATTCCATTTGATTACATACATCGTTTGTAACCAATAATGTGAAGTGTATTGCATAAAGTTAGGAGCTGCGATTTATTTATCATTCGTACGATTTCCGATTTATAACTGTAACATTTCCATGCTCTAACATTGTAACGATGCAAGCTAGTCACATACGTACACAAACATCCATCCAATCAATGTGGGAAACATTACGGATCAAGGGTTTTATGCGATGTCCTGAATCGACTGATTTCTTTGAAGTCATGCGATTGAAACTCACAGTCCTTGCGCAGTATCGTTCAATATATTACACTTCACTGACGTATCCTAGCAAGCGAAGCTGTTTACTTCATTTTTCGTCCCTTTTTCACCTTTCTCCGTGCGTTACAGTAATCATATCTCATCCTGCAATAATTTCTAAATTACTTCATCGACCAACACTACTACTACTGAAGGAGGGCGACAAGATGAAGGGGTGACTGAAATTGCATTGAAATGCTGCAGCAGCACGACTTTACGACTTCCAATTACTGCACACGGTACGGAAATTCGCTTAACACTTCCCCGAAAGCTCGGGTGAGGATCAAATTATTTGCACCGACCAATGTTGTACTTCTTCTGTTCACGCGCGCACTCCCGTTATCGCCCACCTGGTGCAGCCGTGTGCAGTCCTGCCATGAGCAAAGCAGATAAGAGAAATCCAATTTTACATATCGCAAACACCGCAAAACTAAATTGTGGAATTGTCTGTACCGAGTGTGTTGGTGTCGGTGTGGGTATGTATCGGAAAAGCGAATGACGTTCGTAACGGCAATTTATGGACAACCGACGGCGGAGGTAAACAACATTAAAAGTTGGTTAGAAGAAAGATCCATCTTTTCTGCTGCGAGAGTACTGGCGGTGGCACAGAAAGGTGTCGAAAAGCTGTTGGGAGTTCTTCTTCCGGAGAATGGTGCGAGGAAACTGTTGAAAGGGAACTTGTTGCGAGGCTGTATCGATACGGCCCTTCAACACACCTCTGCTGCCCACACCCGATGAGGAACGACGTGTCTTGCCGCTGTGCGGAAGCGTGCTGAAGGTACAATTTTTATGATCATAGAAAAGAAGGATTCTACTTTGCCGTTTGGAAGGATAAAATCCCCATGTAGTGTGAGCGAACATGGCAAGAGCTGTGCATATTTACTGTACACACTTCAGCACTGTTTGCCACTCTCGCCTCGAAAGAAGTGACGCTGTAGCTGGTAGAGAGTGGGTTTGCGCCGAAGTGAGGCACCAGCAACATATGGGATTGGTGACTATCCTGGGCTCTTTCCAAAATATATACCTGGTGCAGGTGTAGACATGTAGTACTCATAAAGGAATATGGATTGGAAAAGGGTACAATAAACCCATTTACGACACTCCTACCCACTTTCCAATCGAGGGAAAACTCCCGTTGTGGACCATTCCGAAATCGTGGTAAAAAAGAAAAGTAACAGGAGAGGGTAAGCAGTGGTAAGGGCAAATATGAAAATATTACACAATAAATAATCGTACTACATGATGCGGGCGGGCGGGCTACCACGTACTGCTACCGGGCCCTTCTCACATCTATGATATGTGCTATGAGCGCTTCAAATGAGTTCATGTCCGGTGTGTGTTGTGTCATGTGTTTGGCAGTGTTGCAATGTTTGTAGTACAAGATGAAGGGAACCCGTGCGGAAATATGCATGAAAGCTTCTCACTACATTGATCCTTTTTCATGCTCTCAAGTTTCACATGCTCCAACCCGTCGACACCCAAGCACACTTGAAAAACTCGCTTGCTTCAAGCAGGCTTGAATGGTGGAGATCCAGCTCGCCGGTGGTCGAAATTTATTCGCTGCGCTCCAGGTGCAGACATTTCATTAAGTTTTTGTGTTGGATGCTAAGTGAAATATGTTGGCTTATGTTTATCCCATTACGTGGTGGGTGGTCAGCATCGTCCGCTCCATTCGCGCTGAAAGATAAAAGAACATTTGCGAACCGAACCACAGGAGCAGTATTTCCTCATTCGCTTCACTGTGTGCTGCAGTGGCAGTGGCGTGCCTTGTGTTGCAGTTTTGCCTTTGGCCACACAGTGCACACCAAACCAGTGTACGAGTGTCCGGGCTAGGTGGAATGTTCCGGGTTTATCGCCACTAACTACGAAGAATGCTCTCTTCTTACCTTCCTTATTTCCGCTCACACTGTAATCCTATTTGTGGTGAGGCAGAAAGATGAACTAAAAGATTCACATCTCGTGGAGAACATTCAATGTCGATGATTGTGGGAAAAAAGGTTTTGAGCGCGTCGTGTTTGTTGTTGGATTAAAGTGCACGGAAAGTGCGCTGGAATGCATGCGGAAAGTGTTTGCGAGAAATCGAGGAAGATTTTATAGAGGGTTGCATCGCTAATGTTGCATAATAATACGTTAAACATTGCGATTATAAGCATGTTTAGTGGAAAGCTTCAGCAAGGAATGTAATCCTGTTGAATGTTTTCATTGTTAACAGCTAATGTAAAAGGTTGTTACTGCGATGATGGTTATTTCACTATTTCTGGCCTTCTTTTAAAAGTAACAGAATATTAACGCCTGAAAGTATGCTATCTGCATGGTAAAATAGAATATTCAATGTATGTAGAGTTTATTATACATGTTTCAACTTTTTTTTTGCGACACAAAACAATTTCAAGAAGAAACCTCATTCAAAATTGATTTTTATTACTTTAACTTTAAAAAATTACATTACAAAAGCTGTGTAAAAACAGCACAATAAGTCTTTAAATTGATCGTACCAATCGCTATCAGTTCATGCGGCAATAAAGTGTGACAATTTAATTTCCAATTAGCTATAATTAAACTTTAGTGCAGAGTGTGTGTGCGTGTGTGTATTTTTAATAACATTTTGTGATTAAATTGTATTACGACCAACTATACCCGACCGCATAACGGATTAATTTAATTGGATTTGCATTGATAATCAACACCATCGCTTGCATCGCTTTCTTTTCCGTTCTCTGTTTCTTCTTTCGCTCTTTTTATGTTTCATTTTTATCTGTCATAACGTATAATTTGTGTCACAGTGTTTTTGAAAAAAAAAAACTCCTGACACTGTGCATCTGCCAAAACCCAGTCGGTAGAGCTTGTTCGATCTCTCGAGGGAAATTTGTCTGAAACGAACGCAACGCAATAACAAGCGCATGCAATCAATTGGCCAGCATGGATGCATTTTTCGCTAATCAATTTGTGGCAAACTGACGTTCCACTTCCTGTCGCTGAACTTTTCCCCCTTCTACGGAATAGCGTGCCACCCTTGCGTTGCAACATTTCGACGCGATGCAAATAAAATATTAAAATTGTTCAAAATTAACCATCCATCCTATCCTGTTCCTGTTTGGGATAACGGTTCAGCTTGATTGCATTGCAGACACCCATCATCATCATCATGATCATCATCAGCGTCACCACTGTCATAATGACGGAAAATGACCCGTAACCTGAATGATGAATAAATATTTCATAAGCGAATTGATTGCGCGACGATGTTTGTGGGCGTGCAGTGTGCGTTGCTGGAAGCAATTGAAGGTAGTTTTGATGAAAATAATAGACGACACACTATGCAGTTATGAAACGCAGCTCACTAATGCCTGGAGGCTCTGGTGTGTCGCGCTGCTGTACACACTAATCGCCATCGCCATGTTATGGTTCGCGAAAAATAGAAATGTTTCCCCACGGTATTGTGGGTCGGAATGTCGAAAGTGCATTAATGTTGCATCGCGATTTGAATAATGCACATTTACGCAACTTGACGTTGACTTGCAGCGGCTGTACCGATACGCTTCTATGGTCCCTGGTCGGACAGAGTTGAGCCTACAGCATGCCTGTCCAGCGTCATTGAGTCAACTTTCCATGGTGGACGTAATTAGAAAAACGCTGTACTGTGGAAAACGATAATTCGACTCTCGGGAACATAAAAAAGGAAAAGAGCAGTAGCAAAAGGTGTTAAATTCCAATCGACTGTTTGGTGTGCACATTTTTCATTGACCCGTTGGCAGTCATTGCTGTTCATTTTTATGGCATCCAACTGACAACTGGTGAATATTTTATCGAATGATCATAAAAAGGCTTTCAAAGTAGGTTCAAAAGTTGGTAATTATGCACTATGTGTTGATGCAAATTACACTGGTTGCATGACATTGTGGTTTGCTGAATCCCTATAATGACATTTTCCTTCTTTACTGTAAGGAAATTTCAATTATTTTTTCCTCTTTAATCCACCTTCTATGTGCTTTTAAATTGATTTTTCATCTTTTCACCTTTATTAGCTCGCTCCCGTTCGGCTTATCCCACCCTTCAATTTTTTAATTCAATACCCGTCAACTAACGAGTTTATACTTTCAATCAATTGCGAACGTCATAACGAAGATGGCTGAAAATATTATTTATCATCCTGTCACTAGCTTCGAGTGAACTCGTGGCAGCAGAAAACGCCAACAAAACGGCAACGGCAAAGAAAGGTGTGTTGTGGGAGAGAAGGACCACACGGAACTGTCCCTGCTAGTTGATGTGCAATTAAGTGGATTTTGTGTGTGTGTGTATTTGTGCAACATGTATAGTTCTCATCCTTCTTCTTGAACGACAGCGATTACTTTCCTACCTACCACACATACACGGTGCTGGTGAAAAGAAGTGATATTTATTGCGCTGATGATCCATTTTTCATAGTGTACCCGTTTGTTGTTTTTATCACCCTTCAAAGTTATGATACATTGTTGAAGGAGTCAGGCTCGGGCACATACTCAGCGGAAGCTCCCCGAACGGAACGGAACGGCTTGCCATGATGCATGGACAAAAGTTTCTTTACCACAGCAAAGATCATGCTTGGAGTGTGAAGGGCTCTCGCGAAGGGCTAAAAGCGTATCGTTAATGACGGCAGTGGTGTGGAGATAGTAGGCAAGAAGCAGCGTTAAAATTGCTCTTGTGTCTACTGACAAGTAACAACAGCAAAAAAAACTAGCGCTTATGTGTGGTAGTTGTCCTTTTTGTAATGATATTTGTAGCCGACTGCGAGGCATTTGTAGCCAATTGGAGTTTAAAGCTTCATACTTCGGATAGAAATACGATTTCTTAATTGCATCTTTACTATTAGCTGAAAACAAAATAAATACTACAGTTTCGTCATGCATATTGTATGGAATAAAACGGAACACATGAACAGAAACAGTTGATTTGCATTTTATTCTGCTAGCCCAACTGCAGAACTTTGTTTAAAATTAATCACTCTGAAGCAATTAACTTTTCCATGCGTGCAATAAGCGTTCTCATTCTACGCGTACAATAAGCTTCCCTAATTAAAAACATGACATACGAATGCGTTGAACCTTCATCCCTTAATGTGACTCAATGGCTTGAGCATAGGGATCGTGCTTTTTCCTCAGATTTAAGAAAAAGCATGAAATAAAAACGTTGTCTACAGGAAGAATGGATTTCTCTCTGAAAGCGGCACGCCTTATCCGGCGCTTAGTTTCGTTGGTAAGCGGAAGAAGTACCGCTCTCCATCTACTCACGCCAACAGGGAGCAGCGATAAAAATCATCGTCCCGTGAAGCAGCATAAAACATGCACCGTGGAATATGTTTCGCGATTATCCCGCTAAGATTTCGCGTGTCTGACTTGCACGCACCACCGTACGTAAGCATGATGGGATCCTTTCGCAATGGTTTCATCCCTTCCACGTTGCTTGGCACCCCCGCCCGCCCGATGGTTGACTTATATTGCGTGTTTCTCCGTGTTTCTCTTCGTGGGATAGGAATCTTAACATTTGCCGAAAAGTCGAAAGCAAAAAAAAACTAAAACTCCATGAATAAATACCTTCATGTTTTGGGAAGTATGTTTTTTTTCTGTTGCAACCCTTTGGCTATGCGGCCGAGAAGATTCACTCGCATCCACACGGGAAAAGCTGTGTATTTTACAGTCCGAGAAGCTTTTTACCACTTTTAATGCTTCCCGAATCCGATCGGGTGGCATATTTCGCTGGAAGTGGATGAAACACACACAAACACTCATACACACATACACATACACAACCATTTACACACAGAAAAGTACCCGATGGTTCGATGATTGCAAGGAAGGGGTGGCCGAATGGTGTAGCATAAATAAAAGAGAGCATAAAATTAATGTTGCCGTAAAATGCAGACGATAAAGCTGGATCCTTTCTCGGTGAAGCATGATGTTTGTGTTTTGCTTTTACTTCAACCGACCTTCTCGAGCGGTTCATCCCCCGCCAGGCTCTTTTAGGGTGCAATGGGAAGCAATTAAACAAAAGTAAAAGGTAAATTGAAGCACGAGATTGTATTTTGAGTAAAGTTTGCAAGTCGTAGCGAGAGTTGAAATGCGCTTAAAATTGGGGATCAATTCCATGTTTAAGTGGTAAAGGATGAAGCATGTTAATGAATATGAAAGTAAACATTTATAGTGCAGGCTTTATAACAGAGAAGACTAAATCTTTTGCATTGAATTAAATGATTGAAAATGATTTTCCATCGTGTTGCACTGCTTTCCCAGGCATAAATTGCAGCTTTGAAGCGTTTCTTCGAGCCCTGGCACAACATCGAGAAAACATTTTCAATTGATTGCGTGCATCGAGTGAATGCAAACGGGTACTTCATTACATTCTTGCGTTATGCATCGAGCGCAATGCAGCCGGGATCGCAATTTACATTGAAGATTGCGGTGCACTGAAAGACGATTGCCTGCAACCTGCATCGGTGTTTGATTGAGATGATGCAGCGATGCATTCCCCGGCCCGATCAAACGGTCGCCATTGCCATCGATAGCAGTGTGATTTCCTCCCACAGTTGGGTGTAATTTTCCTGCGATTGAATGCATTTGCAGGTTATGCCGTAGCACGCTCTGCCTGCCATTCTCCATTCGCCAGTCGACAATCGGGCCAGACGTACGCAAACGACCCTTCTCCCTGTGACACAATCAAAATCTGCAGCAAGGGAACACTTTTAGTTCCGATAGCACAAGATGTCCCGTCATGAAACGAACAGTACGCTCTTGTAGTGCTCTAGCATCGCATAGCACGGCAACGCAGTAGGTCTCGTTATAGTCTACCCGTCTGGACGGTAGAACAACGCACGACGACGACTACCACTAGACCATTGCCATATATTTCAATTATAAGGCCATCGTAGACAATGTTCCAAAAGATGTGTGTTTTGTACGGAGCGGCTGTGCGTTCTACCGAGCACCGGGTACGAGCCTGTTTCATTCTTCCGTTTCTATTCTGATGAGACTCGTGTGCTACGGCGTCTGAGGATTGCATTTACGTCCGAAGCGGGCGGCGCTGTTGGTGGATCGTTCACGCGGAACCAGCTGTTAATAAGTTTCAATCTAAATTGTGCCGACAAGACGAAAGTTTCGGTCCTACCTGCGGGAATAGCAACTCGGAGCAGAGCAAATTGGACACAATAAATTAATCATTTATATGTAGTCTTAACGAACTAGCGTCTTTGTACGGAGCAGAGCTCTTTGAGCTGTGGAGGACGCTTTTTCTGCCTGGGAATTGTCTCCCTAATTTATAACCTACTTCTCTGCTAATTGTGGTATAAGATTCGCAAATTGAGTCTCTAATAGTTGCACAATGTTTGGGCAAGTTGTGTCAGTGAGTTGATGGATGAGGAGCATTGCACCCATACATATTTGGTGTCTGGACCGGTAATAATTTATCACAATGAAAAGAGAGCATTAAAAATATACAAAACAAACGATGATTACCGCATCTGCATGATACATTGAAGCCGGATGGTTGAAACGCTTGCACAAACGTACGGCATTGCCACTTTGAAAAATAATTATCTTAATTGACCTGCTAGCATTGCGGTGAAATGCTTGACTCGAAACCATAAAACAACAAAAAAAAACTGAATTCTACACCATGCTGCCTCGAAACATCAAACGTATAAACACAGGTGGTACATATTTCATCGAGTGTCGATAATTTTAATGGATTGGCTGTTGGTTGATTCCTCCGCTGTTATACATGTACGAGCATTTCCATGTTGTCCGTCGATATGACGATGGTGAATATTAAAACGTTGTGCATACTTTTTCTACGACCGATGCAAAAAAGCGCATGTCATGGCTGTATGATCAGCTAATTTGAGGAAGGAAATTATTTAAAAATGAAGTACTGTATCAATGATTCATTTAATGACGATATTGTCAGTCGCATGGATAGTTGACCGTTCTAACGAAATGAAAAAAAAAAAACATTCGCATTGGAGTATCAAAACAGATGCGTTCCTTTTTTAAAATATCTAAATTTCGTACATTAAAGTTTATCTTTTTCCTATGAAAATCCGCATGAAAGTGATAATCCTATCAACTTACGCCCTAGCCTTTATACTGGTATCGCACATTATTGAATCTCTGTTTCGCTTTTGAGTGAAATATGCAATACATTCATTAATTCTTTCTACCTTATCTTGCTCATTTGACTTTCGAATTGATGCTCCCGGCCGTCGTTAGTGCATCCGTGCGAATGAGGAGCAGGTGAGCACCTTCATTTGTGTGTGTGTGTGTGTGTGTGTGTGTGTGTGTGTGTGTGTGTGTGT